>CAJVPP010000594.1:0-29234 GCA_910592005.1 Funneliformis mosseae
CATGTATTGTGTTATATTATATTTCTGGAAAATTTAAGGGGTAGTTATATAATAATTTTAGACGATCTCGGGCGGTCAGATACTTATGACCGCTACTGTAAACATTCTTTAAAAGATTGCTTTATTACTAACTATGTCTAAATATTTCTCTGATTTTAATTCTAGGCTTATTTGTATATTTATATAAATTTAAAAATACCTTCATCTGAATTTTAGAGTTTTACTAGATTCTAAAATTACTATATTTGAAAGATCTACTTTATATTCATGTTTAACACATTTCAAAATTTTTTCATGTATAATATTTATATTGAAATTTGTTTGATAAATTGCTATTCCTTATGAATTTATTTTAACATTAAGAAGATCATCCAAAATAAAATCAAAGGTATTTAAAATATTTCTAATTGTTTGATTCATACCAAATAATTTTAATGGAGAATTAATTTAATTTTTATCATTTATATTTTCATGCAAATCAAAAGGCATTTAATGTGAAAAATTATTCTAAGTGTAGTATGTGTATTGATACATATTGTGTTAAAAATATTTCTATATCTAAAAGTTGCTTTTTGAAATCTATATTATCAATAATAGTTAAATTTAAATATTTTCATTTTTATTAAGGCGTTAATATAGATTTATAGATTTTATTCAATTTTTTTTAGTCTTCTTTCTTGATCATCAGTATGTTTACTTATTTGTAAAATAAAAAGAAAATGACAAAATTGTTGAATAAGTTTTGATTTACAACTAAGGTTTGTAAATACTTGGGTAAACTAAACTTGTAAACCTAAAAATGTAATTCTAACTAATACTGAAACAAAAAAGGTAACCGTTTTCATCACTTGTTGTTTATTAAGTTGTTTTAATGATTTTTTTAAGATTTTAATTAAGCATTTGATATTTTTAACTTATTTTTCAAAATCTCTCTATATAAACTTTCAAAAAAGCTGATTAAATATAATGAAAAATCTGAATAATAATTTTCAAGAGATGTTAGTTTTCGAATTATATCCTTCTATTTATTTAATTCTTTTCATGATTTCTAAATACATTCAGCCAATTTTTTCTCATATTAGGCTACTGTTCATCAAAAATATTTAATTCAGAAGAATATATATTTAAAAGTTTATTTATTTTTAAAAAAATTTGAAATACAAAAAAGATAGATAATTGAATAATAGGTGTAATACTAGAATTAATGGAAGTAGTGGAAGTAGTGAAAGTAGTGGAAGCAACAAAAGTAGTAAAAGTAGTAGAAGTAACAGAAGTAGCAAAAGTAGTAAAAGTAGTAAAAGTAGTAAAAAATATTAGTAACTGATAATTTATATTAAAATTATCATTTTTTTTAGTACTTTTTGTAAAGATATATCTTGAAGAAAATATAAGATTTTAGAAATATTAAATACATATTATTAAACAAAATATATTAATAATTAAGATTTAAATTAATTTTATTAATTTTTAAAATTCCAATTAATATATAGATTCAATTATATTTTTTAAATTAAACAAAACAAATATAAATATATAAATACAAATTTGATAACTATATTATAATATATTTAATTACATTATATTTATAATTTCACTTTATTTTTTACTAATTATAAATAAATCTGACTATATGATCAGTTCATCTTTTTTTTACTGCATTCAGAAATATAAAAAAATTATATATAATAATATCAAAATAAAATGCATATCTATTTAATTTTAAATGTAATATTTTAATTATAAACTTTCTAATCTATTGAGGTTTCTCTTTGATTTTTAATGCATATCACTATATTATTATATAATTCGTGACGTCAAATTTATGCGAAAGCATATGACAAGTTTGTTTTTCCTTAAACCATCACAAACGTGTATTGAATGATATACAGACGTTCTTTTTTTTCTTGGGATTAAAAAAATTATATTGATCCCTTTTTTTAAATTATATTATATATATATATATATATATATTTTTACTTTTTTATATAAGTACTTTTATTTCTTTTACCGGCCTTTTAAAATATTGGTGGTCTGACTCGTGGTGGTAAATATCCTCGAAAGAAGAGTTTATATAAGGTGAATTTTTAAAATTATATTTAAAACAATAATAAATAACATTGGCAACCATCCACATCTAGTGACATTTTTAATGTCACTTATAGTACATTACGTTAAAAAATAACTATCAATTTATAATATCCGTTAAATATTCAGCTTAGATAAACATTATGAATAATAATCCTCAAGACGGTTCTAAGCGCGTTGGAAATTGGGGTCCACGGCAAGCTCCTAACCTTGATCCAAATCGTCAGTGGGCAGCACTCCGGCGTCGTTATGAGTGGAATGACTCTTATGATGACGGAGTCGCTCCCAGAGATCAAGAATTAGAGAATGAACTTTTTGGAGAAGAAAATCACGTTCACACAGGAATTAACTTTACCAAATATTCAACAATTAAAGTTAGTGTCAAACCCGAGGGTATAATAACTCCAGTATCCACAGTAAGTTTGCGACAATATTTTTTTTAATTATACTTGTTAGGTATAGAGATATTTTCTTTTTTAATCGTAGTTTTAATATATCGGCCATTACATTTGTTAGTTTGACGATGCTAACCTTCATTCAGCAATGAAAGAAAATGTTAAGTTAGCTAGGTACACAGTTCCTACACCGGTTCAGGTATTATAATAATTACCAATTATATAAATGGTATTTTCCGAAAATTATGATTAATGTATATTATATTCTTCAAAAGAAATATTCAATACCCATTATTACTGAAGGACACGATCTAATGGCTTGCGCTCAAACTGGTATTTATTTTTTTGTATTATTATTATTTTGATTTTAATTTATCTGCCTCGTTATCCTTAATAATATGAAATTTTGATAGGGTCTGGTAAAACTGCTGCATTTCTCATTCCTGTATTATCCAAGCTTTTTGGAAAAGCGAAAAAGCTTGCAGCTCCTCGCCCTCCACCCGGTGCACGTAGATTCAAAGCTGAACCTTTGGTTCTAATTATTGCCCCTACGCGAGAATTGGCCACTCAGATATTTGATGAATGTCGTCGATTTACCTATAGAAGCATGATGAGGCCTTGGTTCGTTAAATTTATTATATTATTGAAATCATTTTTGAAACATAAAATAACGATTATCTTTCTAAAGAGAAATTAATTATGTTGAATATTTAACCATTTTTTTTTTAATGATTTAGTGTTGTATATGGAGGTGCAGAATCACTTCCACAGAAAAATGAATTAGCAAAGGGTTGCGATGTTTTAACGGCAACCCCAGGTCGATTAAATGATTTTGTTGAAAGAGGTTTTATTAGCCTTCGTCGAGTCAAGTAAGTTTATAGATTATTGAATATATTTAAATATTTACCAATATTTTTTAAACTTTGGGCTTTGTTATAAATTTTGACATTAAAGATATCTGGTACTTGATGAGGCTGATCGTATGTTGGATATGGGGTTTGAAAATGACATTAGGAAAATCGTTCAAAAATCAGGTCAGAACTTATATTCAAGATAATTTATGAATTGATGTATTTTGCTAACGTGTTATTTTCAATTAGATTTATGTGACGACGGAACAAGACAAACCCTTATGTTTTCTGCCACATTTCCAAAGTCTATCCGTTCGCTTGCTAAAGATTTTTTGGCAGAAAAATACATATTCTTAACAGTTGGTCGATTGGGTAGTACTACTAGCGATATCACTCAAAAGGTTAGATTTAGTTTGATTATTATTTATTAATACATACTTGTTAGTTTTGTTAACAAATTGATAAAAATATAGATTATGTACGTTGAAGATCAAGGCAAACGTAATTCGCTTGTCGAGTTATTACTAAAACAACCACCATCTCGAACACTCATATTTGTTGAGACAAAACGTGGAGCGGACTCACTCGATGATTATTTATATAATCAAAATTTTCCAACGACGAGTATTCACGGGGATCGCACACAAAGAGAAAGAGAAGATGCTTTAATATCTTTTAAGTAAGTATCTCACAAATATAGTTGATTTTTAAATTATTAATGTTAAAAACTTCACAATTATACTAGGAATGGACGTTCACCCATATTAATTGCTACGGCTGTGGCAGCTCGGGGCCTTGATATCAAAAATGTAATGCATGTCATAAATTATGATCTTTGTAACGATATAGATGAATACGTTCATCGGATTGGAAGGTACATATATTTATTTCTTAATGTAATGATTTAAAAAATTGAGTTTAATAATAAAAATTTTGAATCATTAAGAACGGCTCGTGTTGGTAATCAAGGGCTGGCTACAACCTTTTATAACGAACGAAACGCGGATATTGCTCCCGAACTAGTAAAGATTCTGGTAGAGTGCAATCAAGAAGTTCCTGATTTTTTACTGTCATATAAGCCGCAGGATATGTAATTAAGTCATACACCAACTATTAACTATTTTGTTTGTGATATTTCTATAAATGATTTGCTTATTATATGTTTTACCTAATAAATAATAAGGCGATTTGATGACGACGATGATGATTTCGTTACTGAAAACATATCAACAGCCAAAAGTACACAAGAAGACACTTGGGGGCAACAGCAACAAAAATCTGGTTGGGATGCCCAAAATACTTGGGATGGTAAACCTTCATGGGAGGTCAACCAGCCTGTGACTTCCTCAACGGTATTGAATATCAATGACACTCCTTTAATCACTTCCTTCTTTTAGTTAATAACTCTACTTATCCAACCGATTCAAACGATTTTCCATTCCCGCAGGTTCAAAACGATGGTTGGTCTACTAATAATGTTTCTCCACAACAACTGCCCCCTCAACCTACATATCAATCGTTTCAGCAACAAAGTATGCCACCATATGCAAATCAACCTCCTCCGCAATCGCCGTCACAATTTTCACAACCTCAATATGGCGGTGGTACATCACCTAAAGTCAATCTGCCAAAGTCAAATATCCAATATAATACGACTCCACAACAATCGTATGGTTATAATGCGCCAACGCCACAGTCATATGGATCAGGTAACTACGGGAATCCCCCAAACAATGGTCCCCGACAAAATCATTACAATAATGATGATACGAACAGGTATGACGATTCCAATAACGATAATTATCGAAATGCTGAATCACCAAAAAATCAAAGGAATCAACTCCGTAATGTTCAAATGGAAAATGAAGTAAGGAACGATCCTCCTCCTAATTCTGACACCTGGGGTGCTCCAGCACAACAACAAAATAAGCCATGGGATCCAAGTAATGTTCCATGGTAATAAACACGATTATACGTGACAATTGAATTGTAAATTATGAGTCGTCGAAAATTAAACAATATATATAGATAGATATATAAGATATATTTTTTACTTCAATTATTTTATTTCTACTAGTTTTTTTTTATGCAAATCTTTTTTTTTTTTTTTATAGCTTGTAAAATTCCCAAAATTTTTTTTTTAAAAAAAAAAAAATAATATATATTTTATTAAAATATCGCATTTAATACATCTAAAATGTCAAATTTTGGAGGTTCTATCGGGCATTGCGCTGGATGGATGTAAATTGATTTGTGTAATATTATACTATATTTATAAATTAACGAAACTGCTGGCTTTAGAGATTTGCTCATTTCAAATGTTAAAATATTTGTTTTTAAAAACAAATTTGCCAAAACCTTTGCGATGAATATTTTACCTTTAGAATCATAATATCCTGACTATAAAATAAAAAATAAATATAGATTTAATAAACAAATATTAAAAAAAATATATTTATAAATTAATTTTTACTCTTAATTTTTCATTTCTTTTCATTATTATCATTAGTGTATTTATTTTTCAAAATCCAATTTCATTATAAACAGATAATGACACATAACTTTCTAATTTATAATTAATAATATCTAACAATCATCTGAATATTACTATTCTGATTTGATAAAATTTCAAAATTGATATTTATAAGATAACCTGCCTTTATACCTAATGAAATAATTTTTGATTCCGCATAATGCATAAATAAAACTCTGTATGATCAACTTCTAATATTTTTTTTTTAAAGAAATCAAAATACAAATGTCAATCAAAATTATGCAAACACTTTTTAAATAAAAAAAATTATATAAACAAAAATATTGAAAATAAAATAAACATTTTATTGTTATTTATATAATTTTACAAAAAATTCTAATATTAATATTTAATTTTATTATTATTTGTGATAATAATCGATTCGATCCTTCATAGCATACTATTGACAATTTTTATAATAATCTAAAGGAATGTTCTTTCAAGCATCATTAACATATTTTTTAAGCTTAGAGTTCCGAATAAGTCAAGTTAAATTGAGTTTAAAGATTAACTTTATTCAAATCATTTTTTCAAGTTAAGTTGAGTCAAGTTTATTTATAAAATCTTTCAATTTGATTTGATTCAAGTTATATAAATTTTAAACTCGACTCAATGTGACTCAACTTGAGTTTGTCTCAATTTTAACTTGAATTTATACGAGTTGAGTCAAGTTCAAATCAAGTTTCGAGTCAAATTTTAATAAAAATTTATTTTAAATTATATTATATTGTAAATTTTATATATTATTTTATTAAATCAAAATCATAAAAAAAAATAATATAAAATTATTTATTTAAAAAAAACACAAAATAAAGAATTTTTATATTTTCTTTAAAACAGTTTTTCACTAAGATTTAAAACACATACACACTCTAATTATTTCTACTGATAGATTACATCTTTTTTGTATAATTAGATCAGTTCCCTTAGAAAATGCTTTTTTTATCAAAACACTAGTAGCTTAAAAAATACAGTAAATATAAATAAATTAAATTGATTAAATTAAAATTATAAAAGTTTCATAAAATTTTAAATTTATTCATCTAAAATAGCTAAAAATCTTTTGTTATTTTTGTTAAATAAGAATATAATAATTCATTTAACTAAAAAAAAAAAATAAAATTAATAAGCTTAAAACTAATATAAAATTATTAATAAAATATATTACTTACTTTCTATTATTGTAATAAATTAGTCTTTGAAGATGCAAGTAAAGCATTAAGATAATGTTCTATTTTATTAATATTTTTTACACATTATCTTTTATATATATAATTTAATAAATCATCATCTTTAGAACTTTCATTTGGATTTTTTAAATCTATCATCAATAGTGCATAATGCATATTAAAATAAAAAATAAAAATTTCGTATGATTTCTCAATAAAATTCACTTTCCGATGATTATCAATATAATATAATAATTTTAATCTTGGATCAAGTACTATAAATTAATAATAATAAATTAATAATTTATAAATTAAAATTAATAAATAAAAATATAAACTTACTAGTAATAATAGGATAAGCATTAGAATTTATATGATGATAATATTTTTTTAAATTTTCTAATGCTACTGCAATGACAGTATTTATTTCTGTTATTAAAGTTTTTATTTGAAAATCTTCAATCATATTCATTATCCAATTATAGATTGGTATAGTAATTATTAAAGTTGAAAAACTTTTATGTGAAACATATTTTGTTGCTTATGCAAAATACTATAAATTTAATAAATTAATTAAAAAAAATAATAATATAATAAAATTAATTATATTATTTCTTACCTTTAATAAATTTTTTATTTCTTTATTTCTTTTAATAAATTCCATTTAAAATTATTTAAAACATATAATCTTAATTCTCTTTCAGATGATTCTGTATTATTTAAAGCCTTTAATAATTATAATAATTAATAAATTATACAATTTTAGTTATAATAATGAATCTAAAATATTAATTTCACATAATTCAAAACTACATTTAATCATATCATAAGTAGAATTCCATCTTATTTTTACATCTAATATTAGTTCTTTAATAAAAAGAGAAACTGCATCACATTGACGTAAAAAAATTTCATAACATTGAGGTAAAGCTTGAATTTTAACAACGAATTTATAAAGCTATATTATATAAATAAATATAATATAAATTACAAGAAATTAATTTTAAAAATTTTAAAAATATATATATTATTTACCTTTGAAACTACGCTATTTATTGCTTTATTATAAAGTATTTTAATTTCACTTTCTAAATAATTAGCTTTTAAAGAAATAAGTATACTTTATACAGCTAAATTTATAATATGTGCAAAACATCGAATATGATTATTTTTTTTAGTAAAATTAATATTTTATAATTGACATTCTTTTTCAAGTTCTTCTATCATGGAAAACTCTTTCCCATCGATCACTTTTCAAAAATAAAGTCTAAGAAAATAAAACGTTCATCTTTAAAGTCCTATTATATTTTTAACTCTGTTAGTTAGTCTTATAGTTTTACAACAGCTCAAATATACTTTCACAACTGGGAAAGAGTTTATTTTAGAAGTTACTTTTATTTACTATAGTCAGAAAAAACCAAAACAAATAAGCATCAATGAAAAACAAGCATCATTTCAACCCAACAGAACACTAACAAACTCCCAAGATACCAGTTGTTTTAACCTCTAGCTCTAGAGAATAGCTTGACCCGTTCTCAGCCTCAGACGCTGCTCTTATCAAAAACTTTTTTAAATCACTAACTCCTATTCCCCCAACGTCTTAGATAAAGATGAATACCTTCCCATAAAAGACGACCCTAATATGAAAATGAACAAAACAAAGACTTCACAGTTATTACTTGTTCAACTTCATTTGCTTGCGCAGCAACCATTCCCAAAAGCCCTAAGGACCTCCCTACTGCTACTATTTCAAAGATTGTTAATGCTCACTTCGCCTTCAACGATGCGTTCAGAGAAATTAATGTCTACTACATTAACCTTGTTCGGTCGATCGTGATCTACTTTAATAATCAGCAATCTATAAAATCAGCCCTTAATGCGAAATTTCCTAATTTAGATATCAACCAGCTGGTTTAGTATGCGACTTACAAAGAAAATATGCAGTTCCCTTAACGCACACTTCGTATTACTGATATCTATCTTAACTAAAAAAAAGAACAGCTCACCAACATATTTGCTAAATACAGCAAGATAGTTACTGTACAAATGTTCACCAGAGATCTTTGGTAGCAAGCTTACATCACTTATGAAGATTCTAAGAGTATCGATCTTTTCTATACTCAATAGTCACATTTATATACAATGATTGCGTCTGGGTATATTCGGCCTGCCTCATCCCTGAACAAGTTAAACAATGTAATTATATTAAAATGAGACTCACCAATTTACCCTTCAATACCTCCACTAAGAACCTGCAAGACATTACCTTAACTACCAAAGCTAAAGCCCTCTACATTCCGCGTTCAAATAATTATAAACCTTGACCCTTCGCAGTCTTTTACTTCAAAACAGAGGCAGACCTTAACAATACTGTTAAACAATCTTTTGCGTTTGGTGACAATGAACTCCAATGGTACTCAACCGATGCGAGATGCTGTTATAAATGTGGTTCTCCAAATTACATTGTCATGAAATGCCTCCAAATTGTTTCATCAGTAAACAACGATCCTGTCGATCAACCTAAAACTTCAATTTATAAGCTTTCCTCTGTTCAAAAACTATACAATTACTTCAAGTTAGCAGGATCCAGATCCTTGATCACAAGACACAATGACTGTCAATTCAATCACAAACAGTCATCCCTTCATAAAAAAGGAAACAATTCTGCAACAGATAAAGGCAAAGCTAAAGACAAAGGCCCCGCAGGCTCTTTGATTGATGACTCAGTCCACAATCTCAATAATAATAGCAACATGACTAATGATAAGCTAGACAAAATCCTCAGCATGCTCGTGAGCATGTAAAAGGCTATGACTGATCTTGAAACTCGCATTGTCAAGCTTGAAAAGGCTCAATCAACTATCCTTACCTTACCTTCCTCTTTACTATCAAGCGCTCTAAATAACAGACCTATTACGCAACAATCTGCGTCTACCTCTACCCCCCAAAAAAGAATTCGTATTGCCAATTCCTCTTCAGATGAAGACCTTAATAAGTCACCAGTTTCCATTGATGTTAAAACACAAGCAATTATTAAGGAACAAGCCTCTGTTATCACTGAACAACAGAAGCAGTTACAGCTCGTTAATGCTCAAATGCTCAAAATCATGGCTCAGGTGTAAAAACCATCTGATTCTTTCCCACAATAATTTCACTCATTACCTAACTCATAATCATGATTCGTAATAATACAAATATCGATAAAAATAATAATTACAACAATATACATATAGAACATTCCACCAATAATCAAACTAATTCAAAAAGCACACCTACTCTATCTTTTGCTACCCATAATGTAAATTCACTTCAATGTCTAATTAAAAACCAATTTATTAACGATACATTTACAGATCTTAATATGAATTTCGTAGGTCTTACTGAAACTCGACACAAGTCTGACCAATC
Organism: Funneliformis mosseae; assembly: GCA_910592005.1. Lineage (NCBI taxonomy): Eukaryota > Fungi > Glomeromycota > Glomeromycetes > Glomerales > Glomeraceae > Funneliformis > Funneliformis mosseae. The sequence goes on from CAJVPP010000594.1 coordinate 10,442, forward strand.
CTTTCAGTACACATACGACCCTAATTACACTTCTTTTTGGAGCACTCACCTTAACTCACACGCCAGAGTTAGCATCCTTATTAAAAAATCTTGAGCTGTTTACATCCAAAAGCCTATCTGGATAATGATCGATTTATCTATATAGACTTGTATTTATCTGGGCATACCAAACTTCGCATCTTCTGTGTTTATTTATATACTTCAACTGAATCTGATACCAAGACGAAATGGCTCAACCTACACAAAGTAATCATCAAATATGTTTATGATAGCATCAGAGCGGATTTTAAGACTGTAATCCTAAGGGACTTCAATGTGAATCTTGATACTTACTGGTCACAAGTTAACAATAGCAAAGCCCTACACTAGCAAATGGACTTCTACAAATAGCTTTTCACACTGAACTTCCTAGACCTTTATGGCGTTTGTCATGATACACCCCAACTCACATACCACTCAAGTTCACGTAGTTCAAGAATTGACACCATTTTTGTCTCACCCAACTTCACTTCAGAATTCCTTTATTCATACCTGGATTAGCCAGTTCTCTATTTATCTGACCATAAAATCATCTCACAATATTCACTGATTGTCATATGCAATCAAATGCTTGAGGTCATACCTTACAAAATAAATGACAAGTTCTCAATTTAAGAGCTATAAACCCGTCCAAATGAAATAAATTCGCTGTGCACACTAATTTTCATTATAGATGTCACAACTTGAATCACCTATTGAACCTTTCTACTAATAGATGCAATATGAACACCCTATGGACAAATATAAAAGCTGCCGTCCTAGCTGTCAACAGATATGCCATACCTCAAGTTTGGATTTCCCCAAAACAAAGAAATAAATGACCTTTTGATCAGCCCCCTCCTTTATTGCAGCCAGAAAAGTTGGCTCATTTCTCCTTCAGTTTAAAAGCTCACTTTAAGTACAAACTGTTAGCCTGAACCCCTCGAATGGTCCCATATCAAAGACAATATGGAAAAGTTGATTACAGAATTGAAACTTCTTATGTGTTACTTTCCTTCCTCTCTGCATATTGACAATATCAATAACGTAAAATTAAAAATTAAGGATCTCCACAAATCTTTAATAGCCTTAGCTAAAATTGAAACACAAAAAATAAAAGAATCAGCTATTAAGTCCTTTATAAACAAATGATGTAACAACCTGCAAGATGACCCCTTCAGAATGATTGCCTCTATCTTGAATCAGAAGAAACGATCTATAGTGCTCGATAGATTGCTCATCACAGACAAGGAATCAGACGATAAATATTTCACTATCGAATCAGAAGAAATCAAGAAAGTCACAATTGATCATTTCTAAAACTTCGCTGTTCCCCAACCCCCGTGTTTTCTATGTCTTCCAGATGGTCTGTACAATACAAACCTAAGGACTACATCAATAAATAACGCTATTTCAATCTCATGCAACCTCTTATATACAATGAATAGCTTGCTGTCCTTAAAATACTTCTCAATAACAAAGCAGCTAGTCCCTCTGGCATCACCAATGAAATGATTGCTTATCTTGGAGATAAGCTTCAGCAACTTCTTTGGAAACTCATCTGCATGTGCTTTACTATAGGTGACATTCCCAATGAATAGAAAATCGCTCACATATATCCCATTCCCAAACCTATAGAATGGGAATGTGACATAACCAAAACCAGACTTATTACATTACTTGAAACTGCGTGTAAAGGCCTTGTTAAAATCATCACCAATAGACTCTCTCAAATACTAGCTAACCATAACATTCTCAAAGAAAAAAACTTTGTTGAATTGCCAGGAGGTTCAACGGAATCACCTATAAAAATTATCAATATGCTATTAGAGGATGCTATCGAAAATAATAAAGAAATTTGGATTCTTCTACAAGACCTTTCTAAAGCCTACAATCGCGTAGATTTGTCTTACCTTTGTCTCGCACTAAACAGAATCAAAGTCCCTAAGTTAGCTACTGAACTCATCATTAACCTCTTTATGTCGAGAAGAAATGTTATATTTACCGCACAGGAAATCACTGACTTATACGATGTCAAGATAGGTATCAACCAAGAAGAAGTTATTTCCCCTTTAGTATGGTATATCTACCTAGACCCCTTACTCTGCGAAGTAGATTCCCTAAATAAAAGATATACAATTGAGCATACTTGGATTTCTGACATCATCTCCATGAATACCAGCACCATATTAGCCTCCATTTCGTCACTTACGTTCATAGATGATACAAACTGGGTGGCTAATTCCAAATAAGATTTAGAAGAAATTTTACACATTGCAGATAAATTTTATAGTCTCACCAGATCTGTACTCAACAAAGACAAATTGAAACTATTGATGACTCGCCAAGTTGATATCCTACCTGTTTCTATCAAATTTGGCTTAACTATTATTGATATCACCCCTGAAGAAGGATCAGTACATTTCCTAGGTGTATGGATTAACAGTCAGAGAGTTCAATCATTCGTCAAAAAGCAGCTCGTGTTTGACGTAAACTATTTCGCTACCTCTATGAAATACCAACCATTAATAGACAAATAATTATTGTACATTATTAATATAGTTTTGTGTCTCCTGCTTGAATATCGCATGTAGCTGACACTCCTTTCAAAAAATGAATGTCATAAAATTTTCGCTCCTATACATTCACTTTTCAAACATAAAAACAAATTCACTTTTACCCTCCCTAACACCCTTTTGAACTCCAAACAATTCTATAACTTAAGTGACCTCTGGTCATTGCAAATCAAATCCCTTTCAACTGCTCTTACTTACCAATTTAATAATTCATCCTTTTATAAGAACATCTCTTTAATTCGACTTTACCAACTACAGTCAAACAATGTTCTTATTACATTCCCCCTAAATTATTGGTCACATTCTTTTAACAAAAGTTCACATAGAAACTTAATTGGTGCCACCCTCTTCCTTATTAACTCTTCATCATCAAAACTTTCTCTTAATGTTTTCCCTCTCCTCATAAATAAAATTACTGGAGGCACCCAATCCATCACAAAAATCCTTTCTAGTAGTTTATTGAAATAATATAATAATATTCTCACTAATCATAACTTATATTTTTTAGATCAACTAATCTCTTTCTCAGGTCATCATTTAATTACTACGTTTGATTTCCTTCTTAGGGATTTTAACCACCAGTCAAAAAGATTTGATTCATCTGATTTTTTTTATAGATTAGACAACATTGTTTTAGAAAACCACGTTGTCAACAGAGCAATTAACCAATCATAATGAAGTCACGTAAATGACGCAGTATGACGATCTCTTAATTCAGAATTCTGAAAATACTGAGAATTCTGCGAATTCTGAAGATACGGAGGATCTGCGTAACTCTGAAGATCTTCCAAATATTAATAATAATCATAATTAAATGAAGTCTAAGAATATTTGGTGTTATACGTATTTCTAATATTCTAAGTTTTATTATTATATTTATTTTATTTTATATTTTTATTATTTTATGTATCTTTATTATTTTCAATGTATTTATTTTACTTATATTTTATTTTGCTAAATTAGTTAGTTTATAGCATAGTAATTAGTTAGCCGTGACAAAAGAAATTTTGTATAAATAGATAGACTTTTTGCTCATGTTGTAAATTAACTCTTTTGCAGATTTACAAACTCTTTTGTGAATACGAGTTTCAATATTAATAAAGGAATCAATTTAAAACTTATATCTTTCTGCCTCTTCGTGTCTTCATATAGTCTGACGTGATCCCTACACATTATTTGTAATTGAGTTCGTCATTTGGAATTCTTTAATTAAAATTGTTCGTAATCTCGTCTTTCAAGTCTTCATACTTGATAGATTTGTTTAAGTTCAACGCGTAGATTTAGTAAAGTTAAGAGTTAGGCGGATCCTAACGTCTTGACCGCAGTAAAGCCGTAGTTAAGAAATTTCGAGTAGAGACTTGATAACGTGACCACCTCGAGTTGGAGAATTCTACGGTGACAATATATTTAAATTTTTTTATTTACATCTTGTTGCATTCATTAAAGCAATAGATTTTTTTTTAGCAATTCCAATACTAGAAAACAATTCGTCTTCAACAAATTTTTTAAATATGGCTGGTATAGTATTAAAATTTTATTTTCGAATCCAAATGTGACATCTTTCTGCAACATCTTCATCATCAATTACTCTAATTATTTTTTGATATTTTCCACGTCTAGATGCTGAAAGTTTATTATTAAGTAATCAATATTTTGTAAGATTTTAGAGTTTTCACACTTTTTATATACCATTAATATAAATATTTTGAGCAACTTCTAAGCTGATTTTAACTCTTTTACATCTGTTATTACTATTTAATAAGGTAAGATATTCAAATATTGCTCTTTTATGATTATATTCAACAACTGTTAATTGATTATATTGTTTCTCTAACTGTTCTTTGAGATCTTTTATTTTTCAGCTATTTGATAGGTACAGGGGGGTGAAATAAATATTGAATAATTTTTTTGCGAAGATTTATTACATCAATTTTATATGAAAATTTATTAATTAAAGCTAAATATAGTAATTTATAATGCTTTTCTAATCAAAAATAGATTTGTTTTTATTGATAAATTGATTGTTTATTTGTTTATTTTGATTTAAATTTTTTAAAATTTTTCAGAATTTTCGCAATTTTTCGCAAAAAATGAGTCTTGCAAAAGAGATTATTTCGGAGCAAAGAGGTGCAATTTTTGCATGCCAAAAACTTTGTATTACGCAAGAAAAAACTGCAGAAATTGTTGAGTGTTCTCAGGCAACAGTTTCTCAAGTATTAAAAAATAATCAAACTATTAATAAACGATCAGGTCATCCCCAAATAATGACTGTGCAAAAACGGAAAAAATTGTTAAAAGCTGTTCTTAATAATAAAGATTCTAGGTACCAAAGTTTAAAAGAAGTTTGTCAGCTTTTTATAAAACAAAATAAAGGTGAAAAAGTATCCAAGCGAACTATTCAAAAAACATTAAGGATAGAAGGCATTCGATCATGCATGCCTCATCCAAAACCATTGATTTCTTCTGCAAATAAAATCAAAAGACTTGCTTTCGCAGAACAGCATAAAAATTAGACAATGGTTGACTGGAGAAAAGTAGTTTGGTCAGATGAATCTACCTTTTCTCAGTTTCAAACCTCAGGTTGGGATTAAGTTTGGCAAAAATCTGAAGAAGAATTTAATGAAGATTGTATCGCCTCGACCATAAAATACAGTCCTAAACAAATATTTTAGAGCTGTTTTTCATGGTTTGGTCTCGAACCTATTATTCCATTAATTGGTTCTGTTACTAGTAAAACCTATCGTGAAATCCTTGAAACTTATGCTGTGTCAACCCTTAAAGAACAATTACGAAAAGTCAAAAAAAAGCTTATTTTTCAAGAAGACAATGCACTAGTGTATACAGCAAAAATCGCACAAGATTTTCTTCTTTCAAGTAAAGTAGAACGTTTGTCATGGCCACCTCAGAGTCCTGACCTTAATCCTATTGAAGAACTTTGGTCAATTGTTGAGTCTGGACTTCGAAAACGTAAACCCGGAGCATCTAACATCCAAGAGTTAGAAAAAATGGTTATTGAAGAATGGAAGTCGATTCCTAAAGAAATATATCGAAAACTTATTAATTCAATGCCTTCTCGAATCTATGCAGTTATTTCTGCTAAAGGAGGTCATACTAAATATTAAATATATTATACGAATTTATTGTAGCAAATAAATATAAATAAATATCAAATAAAAATTATTCAATATTTATTTCACCCCCCTGTACATTATAAGATAGAGGGTCTTTGCAAAAAATGCAAATCGACTCACCAGCATGCCACAACCTAGCGAATTGAATCTATAACCCGAGGTGTAAAATGCCAATTACTTGAATTTTATTTGCTTTTTGATCATTATAATCTACGGTCTTCATTAGATCAGCATACATGTCGCAGAGAGTCTTCGGCATCTTAAAATTCTCGATAAAATATTTTTGGTCTGAAACTCCTGAATAGGATCTTGCTCCTTCGATGGCTCCAACTTCAAGAAGTTTATCAATGGTACATATTATTCCATCAATTTTACGACTGACAAGTTTTCTTCTATGTGTATTTACTTTTCAGTCACGGTTCTTCCTGTTTGCACTACTCAGTGATGGTGCATCAGTTCTATAAGCAGTGATGATAAATGATTAATCACATTGAAAAAACAAAGTTTATGATAATTTACTATTAAATATGATTAAAACCTCTTAATGTCAGTATCCAATTGGATATCTCTAATGCAGAATCAATGCACGCTCCAAAAAGTGCAACTGTGAACTAATCTTCATATTGGCTCCTAATTATTGGAGCATCCACATTTTTATACAGGTTGCAAAGTGTTTGCAATGCCATTTGGATCCATTCTAGTTTGTATTCTTCCTTCTCTTTAAGGTATGGAATCATTACTACAGCACGTAATTTTTTTAATGTTTTTTTTCCATACTTCGTTAGTTCTTTTGCAATGTCGTGTAGAACTGGTGGAACTCCAATTTGATCTTTTGTTAATTCTTTCTACTCCTTCTTGTCAAATAACGCTTTGATATCCTCATCGTCAAAGTCAACAATGTATGAATGGGCATGACTTATAATAATAGTATGTCAATGTCATGAACGGAAAAGATATAAATTTTAAGAAACTTACTGTTTATAGTCTATGTCCTTTGCAAATTCGAAGAGAACGTTCTCCATTATTGTGCCTGTGCTCAATCACAACTTTGAATTGTCTGGGATAGCCTTATAAGCCATGCGAAAGGCAAACTTATTGACTTTTGGAGGGGTATCATCTTGTTTATCCCTATAATTTACATCATTTTCCTCATCTGTATTATCATAATCAGGTGACAATTCATCTTCAGATGATACAATATTAGTTTCGCAGAACGGGCAAAATCTGATTGATCTAAAGATAGAGATATTAATCTAAAGAAATAAAAAAAAATGAATATTGTTTATCCGTTGTAATAATAAAGTTTAATTTATTTATCACGTTTACTCTGCGTTACAATTAAGGCAACGAGGAGACTCATCTCGCTTATGTTTTTCTGTCTAATGAACAATCTACAAAGAGTGAAAGCAAGATAAAGAATATGTATTCCTGATTTTATTTGTTATGAATAGTGATAACCGAACAATTCACTTTGTATAAATACCATACCTCGCCTTTCTCGTTGACCATTTTGTTGGAAATGTCATGTTCTGCTTCCCTAAACAAATTGGGTGATTGTCATTCAGAAGGACTTTAAAAGAAGTTTTCAATCTCGTTATTTAAATCCTACATAAATATAAGGAATAATATTAAAATAAATTCGCAGTTAAAACATTAGATATTTCTGCTGATCATCACAATTTCTAGCTAAAAAAAATGCTTATGTATACCTTTTCCCAATCTCTTTTTTTTGAAATGAACATATTATTAGTTCTGCCATTAATCGTCTTGCCGTAAATTATCCCGCCATAAATAGATCTACTTTCTAAAATTGTTGGGTTTTAAACGTTAATCGAAGGCACGTCACTCATTTTTGTTTTCTCCCAGTTTTTAGCAACTTTTTGGTCAACACCCTATAATGAAAGATTAGGAATTAGTTCTCAACTGATATACATTTTTACAATTTATTATAACAAATTTCTTATTCTATCAGGTCGGCAAAAAGACTTGAACACAGGTGAGCGAAAAGAGTCTCCTGTGCCCCAATAGGACTAATGTCAGATTGGTGAAAAGACTTGAATACAGGTGAGCGAGAAGAGTCTCCTGTGCTCTGGCATTGGTTTTGTAGCTCAACGAAAAGTTTTGAATGGCAAGAAGCAAAAAGAATTCCAGCTACGCTACTTATTTCCTATTCACATTTTAATAAAAAAAATTACTTGCCGTCTCATACGCGTCAAGGAATTTACGCACTCTTGCTTTTCTTTTTCCTTCAGGTTCAGAGTCAATAATGTTTCGAAGGGATTTAAGATATGAATCTATTTTCTTTCTGAATGCTTCCTCTTTACATTTCTTTAAAAATTCAGTAATAGTCCACTCAGAAGATTTTTGATTAAAAAACTCATGTACGAACAAACATGGTAAGAGAAAATTTTACTCTTGACAAAATTATTACAATCTGAATGCAGAGGTAGATCACATGTCTGATTCGGTTGCACATGATTTTATAATCGTTAAGCCGAAATGTGAGCACTTTTATCACTTTTTATCGCTGTGCGCTTCTAATACCTCATTGAGATTCTGACTCTTTGATATAATCAGATGCATTACTCTGATCGTCTCATGAGGATACTGTATATATAGTTAGATAAAAAATTCTTTTTTCGCTTAGCAGACATTCTTTTGAGCTGAAAAACCTTACTGCGTATAGTTGAATATACTGCGGTAGAATTTTTTGCATAGCCACTTCTCACATGACCGACCTATGCTATGATCGCGACCTTGAGTTTATTGCTTGAAGAGTTACAGCTAAGACAATATTCTTCTAATGTACATTAGAAGGATAATAACTTTGCTAATTCAAGATCATAAGGGAGCTGATTCCCATTTTTGCAATACCATGAGCTATGTAATTTATAATTCTCATGCTTTCCATCACAAAAAAGACATGGTAAGCTTCACGGCTGAAGTGATGCAAAATTATAATTATCAATTCCCCTAAAACTATTTCAGAATTTCAAGTATAGGAAGTGTTCTAAGACTGATTTGATAATTAATTCTGAATCAGGTCTGGCTTCAAAGGTAATGGACCCTTTTACTGGCTTTGAATTTATAACTTTTGATTCATGTACTTCTGTTAGTTGTTACAGCTCATTTCCAGTTTCTTTTTTATATCTTTTGTATAATTTGGAATGAAACTTATTTGACAAAATACTTGGTAATCCACTTAATTTGTCATGCCAATCCAGATATTCGGCAGTTAATATTTTATCAGATACAGTCATTTTCCTTTTATATGAATGTAAGTTAATTTAATTTGGTAATAGTTAACATAAATTAGTCCTGTAAAAAAATAGTTTCTCAAGAGAAACGCAAATATAGTATTGTAAATAATGAGATTATGCAGTTATCTCAATTTCACGCTATTCACATTTAATAAGGTAAGATCCGGCTTTATACTTACCTTCTATTTTTTCTTCATCATAACTTAATCGCATAATAGGTAGATGTAATTCCTGCATGATGTCTCATCAGTAATATCATAATAATTGAAATTTTCACTACTATATTCTATATTTAAATTAGAATATTGATCCAATATCTTTTTGCGAAAATAGGTGCAGTCATAAACTAGACTTTCAGGTTAAAAAATAGGTGGTACCACCTTGGTATTAATTTTTTTCGAGGCAGATTCATTGGGAATTTGAGATTCAGTAAGCGTAACTGAATTAGTGATATATGATAAATCAGAATTTTTCTTATCATTTTGTGAATTCAATTCACGAAGTTGTGGTTTTATATGAATATTATAATCAAAGAACATATGGACTCTTTGCAATAGAAAAGGAGGAAACTACCAAAAACATTTTTTTTTACTTATAAGCTAAATATTATTTTTAATAAAATAAGTTCAGATTTAATGTTAACTTTAAAAAATTTTTTTTGGTAGTTTATTCTCTTTTTATTGCAAAGAGCCCATATTGTCTATAATATACTAGATGTTTTCATACATCATTTTTAAGATAAAATCAGTAGAGAAGGAATGAATTTAATTTATTTTATTAATACCTATTGCATTAAAAAGTGTATAGAGCTTTTTAACCTGCTTAATTCTTTTCCTAAAAATGCATCAAAAGTAACTGCAGGAAGTTGAGCTTTAACTTCTATATTTAAAATTCTACTGATTATATTAGACTCTAGATCAACATGTTTTTCAGATGCGATCTCACCTCACCTCTGGATAAGAGCTTTCCAAATTGGCAGTAATAAAAGATAGGTTCTTAAGTCACATGATCAGCAAGAGTTACAATATCACAACGTTTTTTATACAAAAGAGAAAGGGTTAGTGTTTCAATTTCTATAATATTAGCACTTGGATCTGATTCTCTTTAGAAAGATATTGAAGGTATCAAATTATCTAAAGTCATTTTAGTGTCTACCTTCTCTGTCACTTCCCAAATGAATTTTTTCTTTGTTTTTTCTGATTTTCCTTATGAAGTACTTTTTTGTCAACTGAAATCTGCTTATCTTTTTCAGAAGAAATGGTTTTCACTTTTGTAAGCTTCTCCTGCCTAATTTATCACTAACTATTTTCTTATTCACCTCACCTAGAAAAGAGTCCATGGCCCTTTCCTCTAATGACTTTGAATTGGCAGGTACTGTTTCATTTACTATTATAGAATTAGGTATGTTAGCAGGTTTTTTAGAAGAGGAATCCTTTCATGGATGCTTAGAATCTTCTTCCAATTTTGCAACTCTAGCTTTAAGCTCAGCATTTTCAGCATCATGCCTGATATTTTCAGTATCACGTTTAGTATTCTTAACAGCAGTATCTATTCTAGCTTTTTCCAATTCCTTGATTCTATTTCTAAGTTCAGCCCTTAGTTTTGTAATCTCATCTTTGGCCTCGTCATACTTGGCCTTAAACTCAGTATTCTCAGCTATAAGTCTGACGTTTTCTTACCTAAATAAGTCAATCTCAGATGTCATTTTCAAAAATAATTTTATACACTGTATATTTACATTCAAAATAAAAAAATTTACGTGATTTCATTTTGAGAATTTAGTTTATGGTTTTGCCAAGAAATTTTAATTTTGCTAGAATACAAACGAATATGTAAAAATAATCAGCCATTAGAATACTTTATTGATACAAAAATAATGATACATAATATAAATTATAAAAAAAAAGAAACTTTAATCATCTCACATTGAAGTGAAAACTGTAGTACTATCTTCTTTTTGTCTTTCTGATATGGAAATAGATGTATAATATAGTAGTGACAAATTTGTAATTAATATATTTTGTAAAAGTAAAAGAATTTTTATAAATTTAGTTACAACGCTCACATCTGACAATCATATAGGAATTTCAGCTGATTGTAAATGAAAATATCTATGACCGTTTGTTTTGTCTCTAATAAGTACATTCAGATATAACATATTTCCAGCTACTTACACTCTAACTATTTCAAATTGATCTTTCTTTGGTTTAAGAACTTTACGAACTCAGAATATTCTATTGTTACTTTTTTTCCATAGCTTTACCTCATCATCTATCTTTTTCTGTTGACTATAGTATAATCGCGAATATTCAACATACATAAGCTTAAAAAAAACATCTAAATATTTTACTACATATATAATATCTAGTCGTCTTTTTACCTGCCCTTCACCTTTCCTATCTGCACTAGCAATACTCTATCATTCTGAAGTACTGATAAATGAGGATAGTCTAAAAGAAAGATTTTTTAATATTGCTCGAATAGACAATAGAATAACTGTTGATTGATAGGTTCTTTCATTTAGCGATTTCGCAAGTTTAGAATTAAAAGCTGGGTTAATTCAAATATCTTTCAGAAGAATTAAAACTTCTTTTATAACATCTGTGATTTTTTCTTCTGATTCTTTTCAGGACTCATCGTGAATTAGTTTATCTAGTATTATATTTTGAATGTTATGATTAACAAAACTTATTATGAAATTTTCATATATCTCTTTAATTATCATTATAGGAGTAGGTGTCATCTGCCGAGCAGATTTCTAATATAAAAAATATGTTATATTTATTCTCAAAGAATCTTCAACAAGTTATCTACCTTAAATGCCTTTTTTAAATTTAATGATAAATGCTTGACAACTTATGATTAATCGCTAATAACTCAGCTGGCCAAAGGATCCTTTCAGGTTAAGCTTTGAATAGATATAGCATTTACTTTAAAATATAATTGTTGATAGAGAGATGAAGTGTCTTTTCTAAGCTTTTCTTTTAGATTATTTATATTATCATCAATCTGATCTGAGCCAAAAGGAATTTTCTTATCCATTTTAATTGCCTTCATTTTGTATAAGGTATAAATACCTTCAAAGCTAATGTCAAACTAAAAAAAGTATTGCATTAGATTTCAGAAATAAAAAGTAGTTCTCATCATAAAAATAATACAATCATCAATATATATGCGAAGTTATCATCTTTATGTAGCTATCATGCAAATGAAACTTTATATGATACTAACAAAGTAACATAATAACTCATATCTTAATATACCTCTCGACATGACAATAACCTTTTCACATAATAGGTTGGTAGGGTGAACTACAAAACTGCATAACAGATTATAGCATATACGCCCCTCTACTACGTGTAAGTATTTACTGGTAAGCGAGCTGAATGGGTAGACCGAACATAAGCAACAAACTAAAAACAACTTGTCTATTCAGGTTTACCTTAGTAAACGATCACACAATATCATCATATAATGAAAAATCCGAAATGTTTGTAAAAAATCTTAACTAACCTGTGGTAGGATTCGGAAAACTCTTAATTGACGTGAAGAACCTTCCACAAATACATTGCTGGCAGATGACACAGCTCGTTCTACAACTGTCTTTAACTCAGTTTGGGGAATCTAGCGGTTTTCTTTCATTCCAAGATAAATAACTGACATAGCATTTATTTGACATTTCTCGGCAGTTGTCAAGAACTCATAAATCTTATTATACATTACGGTAGACATGTTTGTGTGGTTAGTTTTGAGGTATAAAATAATGTTAATGTACTGAGATAACGCGAAAAGCAAATAAATAGAGAAAAGCTAGAAATTACCTATACTGCCCTTTTAAATGCCTCCATTTACGACCCTCTAGGCTTGCATTCATATTGGGGAGAGAGATAGGAGAAATATGCAAGACACTTTACGCCAAAATTTAATGTTCGTTAGTAAAAGACATGCGGAATGTGCATTGTAGATCTCAATATTGCAAAGGCGTTGGGGAATATGCATATACGAACTTTTTTTATTTCACTTGCTCGACCGCTCAGTAATAAAGGCTTAGTAACATTATATAAATATACTCTAGTCGGAATCTAGTAGGAATAGCCTATAGCTCCGAAGAAAATAAACTCATAAATAAATGCTATTTAGATAGATAGGGAAAAAATTCGAAATATTTTGGGGATCGATTTCTTATGTGTGAAAATTGATTTGTCGCACAAGCAGTCACACAGAGTTACAGATGATTTGTGGAGTATCACTCATTACATCATATACCCTTTAACGAGGATCGCAAAACGTGCTAATTTATGTTGTAACAGAATAAAATACTATTATCCAGAGTTGACTCGGACACATAAAGTTTCAAGAGCTGTCTGGCCGATCTTTTCCCAATATTGCTATTATCCGTTGAATTTTTAAAGATATTTTTTAAGATATTTTTTAAGATATTTTTCAGGATTCTGTAAAGATTCTATCATATATCTCCATAGATGATAAACAATTTGAAATCCCCATTGTGCACTATAATCTCCTCTGTAACCTTGTCGTTCTAATATTTCCTTAACAAGATCATGTGCTTCTTTATCTAGTCGTTGACTTAACTGATATTTCTTTTGTTCTATCCATCCATTAATATCAAAATAAATATATTCCTTATATGTTGTAGCCATTTTGTCTAGATTATAATTTTTAATAGGGTATTTGCTATTTTTTTTAAACCTGACAATAAATTTATCTAAATCTAAAGCATATTCTTCTTGCGTCATAGGATTTATTTTCATCTGTCCATGACTAGGTATACCTAAGAATTTCTTTCTATCAGGAACACCATCATTTCTCACCGCCTCCCAAATCCGTTTTGCCAAAGATTCAGGTCTCTTCTTATAATTCCTATAAGCTCGCTGGATAACTGTTGCATAGAAATTTTTAAAGCCGTAATTATAGTATTTAGGAATCAAGAATCCCCAAGATCGCTTCATTAATCTTTCTGAAATACTTCACTAAAATAGTTATATATTAGAGGATCTAACCCAGAATAGATGGATCATGCATATTCCACATAAAATGTAGGTGATACATTTCACAATTATGCTAGGCGATCATGTATGCAGATTATATAGCGTAAAAAAATAAAGTATAAGTTATACATTGCGCCTTTAGCTAAATAATATTAATCCTCAATAGTCTATAATTAATATATTTCTCAGTCAGTTAAACCAGTTAAACGAATGTGATTTTTGTACCATCTCTCAATCTTAATGCGGGCTGATTAAGATGGTCTATAGATGGTAATAAGTTATTTTGTTTAGCATACTGAGATGAGATAAATATTTCGCTTATGGTCTCATTTGGAGCCAATGATTGATAAGAAGTTGGCGAAACCATTTCTTGTCTGGCAGGTGGAATATAAGCTGGCTCGAAATTTGGAGCACTTGACATAGTATTTTTTGCTACTGTTGCTTTAGCTGAAAGGTAAGCTTTATAGCCAGTTGAATGACCATCATAATCATATGATACTGATGCCAATTTGTTCTTTTCTGAATATGGGGTAGATTGAGATGAAAGCTCTAGCTGAAGACGTTTCATTTCAGCCTCTTCTTGTAATATATACTGTTTATATTGCCAGATATTAAATTCCCTTCTATCAATAGATTGGAGAATTTCTTTTTTTCTTGCATGTTCGATTGAACTAGTAACTTTAGTAATACATCTCTTCAAGTAACCATCTCAATAGAGAAATTCGCTTATAAGTCTTTTAGGAATGAATACTAGGGAGTCACAGATACTACAATATATATAATTTGTTAGATTTTCGCTAGGATAAAACCCTTTACCATCTTCATAAAACTTTGCATACATGCGAATATATCCATTCTTAAAAAATATTTCTGGGTTCTCTTCAAGTATTTTTCTAAATGGACCACGAATATGAGAGCATCACATTTCTGGTGTTTCATTATCATATTTATGTTGTAAAAACTGTATTACTTTTAATATCTTATTATATTTATTATCACGATCAGGCAAACAAAGTTTATAGTAAGCATTACTATCTAAATCTATCTTTATAAATGTTTAAGCAATAAAATAGTGTTTTATTGATTTATAGTGTTTTTAGCTGATTTAGCAATATTATACTCTAATAAATATCAGATTCAATTTTATAAGCAACTTTATCGTTTTTGGTGGAATTACATATTACTAAACTCAAATTCATTTTTATTTGATTATAGGGATTTATATTTAGCCGGCTAAGCTAATTTTATATTTACATGTGGTTTGTGGATCTCTCGTGATTAACAGGAATAATGTATAACATAAAAATTTGTATCATCCTAGCTCCCAGACAGTTCCCGGCACTTCCTCGCAATCTTTCCACAACTCAAGTTACGAGGATCGGCCAATCAGATTTGCGCAGTAACTAAGCCACCTTTATTATTCGATTAATCATTAGATTGATCATTATATTTTTTAGCCTTAATACAATTACGACGCTAATTTATTCACAGCTCATTGCGTTGCTCATTTAAATCATGTCACATAAAAGCAAGCCCTTCTTGCTTATCACGCTACCTCACCTCTTCAATAAAACTTTTTCTTGTTCGTAAAAATGTCTGCACAGTGGAATGATGAACAAACCTGAATACTTATTGATGAACGTAAAAATGGAAACAAAGTATACCACTGAACTCCAAATCGTAATAAGAAAGACTTCTGGGAAGATATTGCGAATGAAATTAACTGAGTAAATAATACTAATTACTTCACTAGGGGAGATTGTAATAAGAAATTTTTAACTCTAACCTGAGCATACTATGTAAGTGCATTCAAAGCATTTGATATGATTATTTTACTCGGCTTTGATCTGATATCTTTGGTTAAATATAGACGACTAAGGCCTATAAAGAAGCTATGGCAGGTGCTAAGGCAGGGGTAAAAAGAAGAAGAGAAGTCTTATTGGAGAACATTATTACGAAGAGTTCTCTACAGAATTTTAGAAAGAATCTGGTATTTATTTTGTGATATTCTTCTTTGCGCTTGCGCTGTCATGTATATGAAAAAGATAAACCCTAAAATGCTTATTGTTTCTAGAAACACAACGTCCTAATGTAGCTAATATAGGAACAACATCATCTAACACAAGTAGAAGACAACCATCAAGAATTCCTCAAGCGATTCCTTCTCCTAATAGATCGCGTCCAACAACACCCTCTCTATCAAGACCACCTTCTTCTGGTTCTAGACCCGTGACGCCCTTATTTTCTCAGAGTGCTGAAACGATTAATATTTATATTAATTATAATGAGCCGGATCAAGAGTGATTTTTATAGTTTGCTATTCTGTATTAAAGCGGGATTTTTTCATATCTGTAAATAGCTATATTAGATTAGTAAATTTTGTATTTTTTCATAACTGTAAGTGCGATGCAGTAAAATGCGAAAGCAAATGTAATTAATAAAAAAATAAATATCAATATCACTTGACCGAAGGTGCTAAAGCATAAAACACGAAACATGTTTAAAAAACTCAAAGTACAATCTTTATTATATTTTTGTAAAGTAATTTGTGAGAAAGAGCCAGCCGGCTAAGTAAAAATGAAAGTAAAAATAATAGAGTAGCAGGTTGTTTCAAGGGAGGAATAAAGCATAAATGCCTGCTGAGCCTTAACCCATATATTGGCAGTTCCTTCTCCACTACTCCGCATTATTATTATTAAAACTATTTACCCATGCGTTTATCTGATTAACAGTAGGAACTGTACTGTGACCAACACTACTATAAAAATTTTTCACTGTTGAGATTTTAATATTCCCTCCAAGACTACGAATATCAACTACTACCGAGTAGCACATCTCCTCAATAGTATAATTCCTCGCCTTCATAAGCTGATCGAAATGTTGTTTAAAGCGGATTCTGATGTCCGATGCAATATCTGGAATTCCAGATAAATTGGAACCTCCAGAAGAAGAGCTTGAACTAGTTGAAGCTGAGGCAGAGTTTAGCGAACTTCCCAATTCAGATTCATTAGTTTCAGATTCATTGAACACGCTTTGTTGATCGAAATCGGCTCTTTGGACAACCGCATAACGTTGGGCCAAATCATTTTGAAGAATTTCAATAGAAGCTTTGATTGATGTAAATTCGGACGAAATGTTTCCAAAATCATTATGACAGGCTTTTTCGATCCTATCAAGCCTTTCGGTAACAGTACTGATCATTGAAAAGATTTTCTGCGTCTCCTTAGTGAAGTTATCATCACGTGCCTTGTTTTCCGCAGTAAGTTTATTATTAAGATCATTATTGATTCTGTCGAGCTTCTCAGTGAAAATAGAATTAATATCGGAAATACATGTGTCAAATTTATCATTAAGTTCAGTAGAGATCTGGTCATGAAGTGATCTCTTTCCCGGTATATTATTTAGTATACCAAGATCGATGAGAATTTTAATGACATGTGCGGAAAGTTCATTAGAGATCTTTTGTTTTAGATTTTCATACATGGTGACGATTCCTACGAATATCGCTGGACTAATGAACAAAAAAATGACGGTTAAGGCCAAAAATGACATGGCTTCTGAAGAGTTGAGCAATGACAAACTGGACATGATTAGGCGTAGTAATTTTATTGAGATTTTATTGGTGGATCAAGTTTTTTAGGTAATATCGCTTGATTTTTTTAATAGCAATAGTTATTTTGCGTAAATGCGCTGGGAAAAAGGTTTATTTTATACTGTATGCCTACTATGCGCAAAAAGAGAATTTAACCCGATTTAATAAAAATTACGTGTATTTGTCATAACTATATTTTTCATAATTATATTTTTTCAGCTAAAGCCATTATAACGGCCTGGATCCCGTCTAATAACAAATGTCTCTCCATTAAGTTAACAATACGGCTTAAAAGTAAATCCGACAAATTACGGTTCTATGACAACTTAATGTAACACTAATGGAGCAATGCCGTGTCTCAAAATTTTCCGTTTACTTCTAAGATCTCTTGCAAAACAGAAGATCGCATGTGGGTATCTTTGTTTAAGTTCACAGCCTCCCCAAAAAAGGAAGTTCGTTATGTAGAATAGTTATTATTACCCTACCCCTATTTCAATTGTAATCACAAAAAAAAGAATAAAAATCGGAATATTTGTTCATCATGGATCGAGATCCGTAGATGACGAATTATACATGTATTATTAATTCCTATTCAAAAACAGATTAATGTGCGATTAGCCTATACATGTAATTTGAATACGCTAACGTTAGTAATGCTAGTAAGGTAATAAAAATCTACCGTTTATCAGCATCAAGCGCTCGAAGATCATGCTGATTTCCATATTCATTTCGTTCTATCACCATGATCTGCGTAATACAAGTCAGGGCTAATTAATTCATGTCAATAAAAATTATACCAGAATCTTCGAGTAAAAAACATACCAGAACTTTCGGGAAAGTTCATCACTATAGCAATACAAAAATATTGCTCTTGGCCGGGGTTATTAATAGATCCTCTAAAAAATAACGACTGCAGATGCGGTGGATCACACTACCCAGTGACGTATTATTGCGGATGACGTTTTACTGTGCACGATATCTAAGCCACCCACGTGAGTCGAAAAAAAAGATACGATGATTCAGTCTTTTATCATCTTCTGCGCATTTGCGTTAAGCGCCTTCGGCCAGTTGATCGATCTAGCAAACCTGTGTAGCAATTTTGACTTTCTTGTTTTGATGAATATCCCAGAGACACATAAGATAATAGAAATTATCTTTACTTTGGCAAGTCCAATCACCCCATATGCCTCGATGTGTGTGAATGCTC
>CAJVPP010000595.1:0-29198 GCA_910592005.1 Funneliformis mosseae
ACAGCGTGTCAAGTTGATTGGATTTAAGTCATAGCTATTGCCTCCCTGACTTCAAATCATAGTTAACTTATTTGACGGAAAGAGTAACGTTAACAACATAGATTAACAGTATGCTATAATAATAATATAGAACGCTGGAGAAGAAGGCATGCAGGTTGTGTTCACCAGACACAAAATTGAAAGGGATAATATAGGAATTTGCAGAATCAAGTTCAGGTTTACGACTAGAATATTTTAAATTTATAGGGACAAATTTTGGTGCTTCAGAATAACCCAATTGCAAACATGGCTGACGTTAGATGTTTACCAGTATTAAATTTGATTGCACCTATTCTTGCTAAAAATAAGCTGTATACAGGCTAAGAACCTCCTGATGATTATTTAGATAGGCTTATTCAATCAGTATTATTTGCACAAGGACATATGACTGTTCTTGAAAATGCAAATGCCAGAGATTTTGATGATGTTATTAAGTGTGATATTATAAAGCTCAGATGGGAGGAAAATATTTACCAGTTCCTGTCCAAGATCTATATAACAGAAATGCTAATATTAATACTCCAGCTACTTTACGTACTTGGATGAGACTGAAATATCACTGTGAAACAGTAGGTAGTTGGCAGTTAGCACTTCAGAAGTTAACTTAAGAAAGATTTCTACCTACAGATTTACTAGATACTTATGAAAAAAGAATGCGACCTTTATTATTAAGTATAGCAGATGGTGATGCTCAAACTTTAGGATTTCTTAAGAATCACTGTCAGGTGATCTTTATACATGGATATGAGCTGCTACTCCTGGTGATATTGATGCATTCTTTACATAACTTAAAGATATGTGGTTGGAGCGTATTCCCAATTTAAATAGGAGTCAAAATTATCAGAGTGATTTAGCAAGTTAAATTCCAAAATAGCCTCCTTTAAAGCACAGTTAGTTCAACTGATTCAAGTACAACCCCAAAATAATGATGCCTTAGAAAAGATGTATATACGCGTAGTACAGTTAGGAATACCAGTTGATGCACCAAAAGATCTTACATCCTTAGATAATTATATTAATGATGAATTAATAAGAAGATTGGGGGTTGCTAATACCAATTACACTAAACTTTCCAAAAAAATACTCTCAAATGGTTAATGTGGTCAAAAAGTTAGCCAAACATAAATACTCTAATTGTGGTAAAACTGGTCACAATTCTCGTAAGTATCCCAAAAAAGAAGAGTAAGTCTAAAAATGGTAAAGTAAATCTTGCCACTTTAGATTCAGGTTCAGGTTCAGATATTAACTTTCTAATATATCGTCTAATATTTCTTCTGATTCTAGTTCGAATTCTTCATCTGAATCTGAGTCTAAAGCTGATATTAATATTAATATTATTAAGGCAAAAAAAAGTGAAGAAAGAATTGAGTAATCCTTCTTCTTCACTAAAAAAAAAATTAAAGAGTCACCTTACAGCTAAGTTTTAAGAGGTAACAGATATAGAAACAGCTCCTTTGGTTTCAGTTCCTTTCTCTAAAAAAAAAAGCGAAGTTCAGAATCCCTGTTACAGGATAATTAATTCCGCTTAAAAAATATTATTGAGAAAATTATTGAGAAGGTGCTTAATGAAAAGTTTGATGCCATCATGGCCTTTTTTCAATCACAGAATTCTGCTTTCAGAATACTGGTTAATGGTAAAGATGACCTCACTTCGAATACTCCTGAAACTTCAGACTTAGATGAGAAAGACGAAATTCTAAATGAACCTATGGAAATCGATTTTATTCAGAAAAGAATCCTGCCATTGATATTGTTATTACTTTGTGTAAAATTAAGCATCTGATCATTCTGAGTGTTGTGGTTGATCCTGGTACTAATTTTACAATTATGACAGATGATATCTCTAAATGATCAAAGCTAGAAATTAATACAAAAGAAAAATATGATCTTAGAGACATTACTACTACTCCCACAGAATCCTTTGGAATTGTTAGAAATGTTCCAGTAAATTTCACTTTCAGATATACTATATATGCTGATTTTACTGTAGTTAAATATCCTAAGCTAATGCTAATCTTACCCAACACGCTTCTTGATAAATATAATTATGATTTACTTGCATCAAAGCGGGAATTGAGACTAGAGTGTAATGGTAAGAAATTTTTTATCCCAATTAATATACATAAGATCAAGAATAAGATCAAGAATAAGCTCGAGGTGAATTGTGTGATCACTACTCCTGAATGTGATGAATCCTGTATTTTGCAGGATTAAAGTGAAAATGATGATGTATTAAAAAAAAGTAAATTATAAGGAACTTGAAAAAATACTATATAGCACTCTTAAGTATAATACAGAAATTAATAAGTATTGTGAAAAATTACAGATACGCTATGATGAACTTCTTGCTGAAGGCTGGTAGAAGAATAGGTGAGTTATTTTTCTAATATACTCTTCATATTCGTTATATTTTTTACGTTTTTTTCAAATATCTTCTCATGTGACATATATAATTTCTTTTTGTTTATATCTGAGCTTTTTAAATTCACAGAGATTGGTTGAATTAGTCCTAAAGGAGCATTTGAGTAACGGGTAATTTAGAAATACAAACGGTCTTGAACCTGGATTTTTTTTTCAGCTTAGTCACTCCAATCTTTTTTTTCTTGCTATCAGTCTCACTAGGGCTCGATGCCTTTGAGAGCATATTAGCTAATACATATTCACCACTCTATTATAGATGTTCACTATTATTCCATATATCAGAAATATGATTTTTATTGATATAATAGTCTCTTACTATCATATACGCAGAAATCTTATTTTTAAGACATCTGATTTCTTTGACCTGCTTCGATGTTAAAACACTGGCACCTCGTTGATAATGAGTTTTTAAATTGGGTAGGCATTAATCCTCCAGTATTTTTAACAATATTTTAAAATGATAAAAAACGATAAAAAATGATAAAAAATGATAAAAAACATCATTTATTGTTTTAGGACAATAAAGAATAATAAAAAACATTATTTATTGTTTTAGAATAGTAAAGAATGATAAAAAGCAATATTTATTATTAGAGAACATTTGTTATTATATAGGAGAAAGCAGGTCAAATTATCGATTAATGTTTGGATTTTATTCACATATTTTTTTCCTTCTATGTAACCATGCTAAGATTATGTCCAATATATACACACTGAAAGATATCAATAAAAGAGGACATCGGCTGGGTAGTGCATATAAGCAAAAGCTCAAAAAAAAATAAGATCCATTATCAAATTTAACTCTGAAATTAATGATCTCAATGAAAAGCTGATAGATAAATACAATGAGCGGGAAAAGGAGTATCAGCGAAGCTATAGTGATATTAGAAATAAGATTAACCAGTTAAATACATCCAGTACTAAAGTTAGATCCCAACTTATTTCTGAATGAAAGTCTTATTCTGAGAGTCAAACTGAGCTTGAAGCCAAATATACTGCCAAAATTCAATCGTTCAAATCTTCTATTAAATCTCTGAAGAAAGAGGTGATCCTGATCCAGAAAGCTTTATCCTCTGACGAGGTCAAGATCCTTTCTCTTGAAGCTAAAATAGTTGAATTGGAAGGTAAATTGCTAGATTTGAAACTAGAATATGATTCGACTATAGTAGAAAGACTACTAGAAAAGCTGGCCCAAATAAGCTCATCTGAAATAGAATCCTTTAAGTTCGAACTGAAGCGAGCGAATGAAAATCTTAATTCAAAAATACATGAAATAGAATGTATGGAAAAAGGGATAGAATCATCAAATAATATATACAATCAGATGATAGATTATTTATTTTCAGCATGATCAAATTTACTCGAGAAAAATGCTCATCTTTAAGAATTACTATTGAAGAAAGAGCTGAGAGACACTTCACATAATGAATTAGATACCCTACCCTCACCTATAAATAATTCGTCACAACCTTCCGCTCTTAATTCTCTTACATTTCAGACAATTTTTATAGGTAGCACAGAAGTAGTGGCATCATCTCAAGTAATGCCTCTAGAGAGTCCCTCTAGAACTGCACCAGCTATTCCTGCTATTAAAAGTTCCTTTATGTCATATGCCATACTTACCTTATTTCTTCTTGTAGTTATATGGATTGTTGAGAAAAAAATTTGGGATTCATGAAGTGATAAGCTGAAAGAAAAAAGTAATATCCCTTCTAACTAAAACTATTTTTTATCATTTCTGGACATTTCCATCAGAGGCCAAAAGTTTAAAGATAGGAATTGAAGTTCGCTGATATTATTGCACGAGAAAAAATATGCTATAAATAATATTATACAAAGTGTCTTATGACTAAGTTTCTTAGTTGGAATTGCCAGACTTTGCTAAGAGTACTTAACCATATAATTCGATAATCTCATCTATATCAGCTTCAGATGAGTTATCAAAATACCTAAAAAATTTATTGTAAACCTTTTATATATTTTTTAAGCCAATTTTTTGCCTTTTTCTAGAAATAATCATCAATCTGTTTTACCTTTTATCTGTATTCTTGATTTGCATAATTTTATCTGATGGCAGTGGTTAAAATATATCATCTTCATTAATAAAGCGTACGCACATTTCTACCGTTTATTTTAAATAATAGCTGACATCTATCTCTATATTAAACTTTTTCGTGATATTTGCGAACTCTATATAATCACCCTTTCTTGTTGATTTCATGCTATCTTCTTTATAGCGGGGACTATCATTCACTACAACATAACTAAAATGCTCGTCAGAGTCAGAGATCTTTATATTTTTTTCTCTATTTGCCTTTTTCATCCATTTTATAAATATTTTATTGCATGCAAGATCTCCTTTAGCCTTCCATTTGGACATTTCAATAAACTGGTTAAAATCACATTGCCTAAATCTAGCATCTCAGAGAACATCTTTAACAATTTCTTGAATTAGATGTGTGTTATCGATATCCATAGCCTCACACATAATCTTTTCTCTGATAAATCTGAAGAACTCAGAATTCCTCTGCTTCACAGTATCAATTCCTTTCATAAAGAGATCATCTGGTCTAAAGTTTACTTCATCTTTATGCCCAATCCTAAAGTACTTCTTTTTACCAGTGAAACATATGGAAAATAATACCTCTCTGTAAGCCATCTTAAGATAAAATGTGCTATTTTTTATCCTAAGATAGGTGTTAATCTGATTGTGTAACTTTTTTATTACATTTATAGTAATTTTGAACATTTCAGTCCAGTACGTTTTTTTAGAAAATTCGTCTCTAGAAAAGGCTTCATCGCATTTTTTAAAATACTTATCTGGATAGGTAAGATACAAAGAATCAGTATCCCCATATTTGATTCTAAAGCCTTTCTTTTCCACATATTCTGCAATAAGTTTGATATTGTATTTGCCAGTGGAAGTAGTTCCTCTAGCTAATGCACAGAGAAAGATTGAAGATAATGGATTTTCAGCCTCTCCATAAAAGGTATTCATAAATAGCTTGATAGCTTTCTACTTTGAATTAAAGCAGTCATATTCGAAGTAAAGAGATTTATATTCTAAATCTAACTTCTCAGGGATTCTTTTACCCTTTTTTTTCACTGAACTTATTATCTTTTTAAGTTGATCCTTTTTCTTTCCTAATGAGGCAAGTTGCGCTTTAAGTTTTAGTCTCATCGCAAATAATTTCTCTAATATGATCAGATATAAATCTTTTTCTCAGATCAATTATCATGTCTTATGCACTAAGCTTGAATAGTACACTTATTGAATAGAAAGCTAATCTTGTGTAAACTGTTCCCATTCTTTTTTATAATGATAGCCTCCTCTGGATTAAATATAAATTTTTCTGGAGAGAAATTATAGGCTATAATAAGGCTTGGATATAAAGATGCAAAATCCAAACCCGTTACCAGCCTTTTTGTCTCAATACCTTTTTTAGGTAGAAAAATATATGCATCAGAATACTTACCCTTTTTTATCTTTTCAGGTATCTTTGTGCTAAATAGCATATCACATTTAAAAGCATAAGCACTTAGAAGGTTTTGTACCTTCATTCCATTTGCGCGATAGTGTATGTCAAATAAAGATACATAAGCTATAGAAGCGACTTCTCTGTATTCATTTATTTGACTTAGCTTTACCAAAAACTTCTAGCAATGCAATGCATCTATAATATAGTAATATTCTACTTTCTGCATTTTTCTCACAGTTGATGAGGAGGGGCTTTTTTTGCCTCTGAATAGATTTTTCACATTTTATCGTATGGCATGTCAGCTTTAGCGTCAAGACCACATTTTTGTAAGAAGAATTTAAGTAAGCCTTCCTTTTTGACTTCAGAATGGGGATAATACTTTTTGAGGCAAATTCTAACATCAATTGGTACATATCCTAGCAGTTTAAGGAAGCTGAAAAAGAAATTATCTTCTGCAGAAATTTTGATCATAATCAGACTGCCCAGAAATTCTTTGACTTCTGTATCCTCCTCTCCATTCTCAAGAATATGAAGAGTATTTTCACTATCTGTGTTCTCACTATTCTTTTTCTTTTCTTTCTTCTTAAAAGTATTTTCAGATTTCATTCCTATATTTTCACAATATTTTCACTTTAGAATTTCTTCCTTTGTTTCAAACTTTCCTATCATCTGCTTCTATATTCATTCGAGAATGTTGAGATGATAGGCTCTTTTCATTATAAAATGCCAATCATAGTCTGAATCGTTAAGCTCAACTTGAATGTCAGAGCAAATGCTTTCCAGCAGAAAGTGAATGCCTTTAGCAGATTTTCTTGGTTTTCACATACGATTGTGGTCTAGCGTGGATCTGATTCTGTCTCAACATCAATAAGACATATTTGTTTTAGTAGTTTTGGATTGTCTTTCCAATATAATATTATACAAATCATAAAAACATTATGATTCAGATCAATAACTTCAACAAATTCACTCAACTCTCGAAATTGTGTCTCTATATCTAATACGAGGATGAGAGTACAATCTCATAAGAGAGTTGAAATAGGGAATCAGTTACTTATTATTTTTAGATCTATCACTAGCCAAAAATCTATTTTAGAAGTATAGAATGCATGCGGGCAGAGAGGATCGATTCTATTTTTATATATATAATTACTTAGCATAGGCTATTTGGAAAGTTGGATTTCATTCTCTCTTGCCACCTTATGATAGAATGAGTATAAATCATCTGAAGCAGTTTTGTAATTATTATCTTAGATAGCCTTAATGGCTGTTTTTCTTTTACTGGTACCACTTATATAGATTCGTAAATATGTCTTTTTTTCCGTATGATAATCTCAAAAAGGGAAAGCTTTAATATACTCAATTTTTTGAGTCTCCACCTTACTACCAGAGAGGATATCTCTTACTTTTATTTTACAATCATTCAGAGACTCCCCATCTGGTACAATAATATTAAAGAATATCCAAATACCGAAAAGTATTACTACTGCTTTCTGATTATAAATAAGAGAGCTATAGAGACGTAATACATAGCAGTACTTTTCTTTTATCTTTTGACTGGATCCTTCATTATCAATGACTATAAATAGAATATCTTAGCAACTAGATAAAGTATCATTAAGGATTATGGTTAATCCCTCATCATTTTCTACAACTATATCATCTTGTATTGGAAAACTAGTCAAGTTTTTTTCGCCAGAATAATGAATCACTTGACCTTCTATTTTATCTTTTTCAGCCTTTGAGTGAAAAAGGGCAGAGGCATTGAGGAAGTCTGAAAGCTCAGATTAAGTCATAATAAAAATTTTCAAATATGTTATCTAGTATACCCTGGTTTTGGTATAATATTCCAACAAAAAAGTTTAAAATAAAAATAAATATTATTATAGATATCAAAAAGATTAACTGAGAATAATATCAATAGGAGATGGATACATTTATTAATATCTTTCTGATGAAGAAATAGTTTGTGAGAATGGAAGTACGCGATCAAAAAGGTGTAGTATTCACTGGAAAAGACGTCAGTGAGCTCAATGCAAACAAGATGGCTATATAAAACAGATAGCATCTAAACATAGATTTTGTAATCTGCATGTAAATAAGTACTATTCAAAAGAATATTATTACTGGAAGAAATTGGATAAGATATTTCAGAATAGGCAAACACCAGAAGCATTGGTACAGGCTCTCGATAAAATAAAAATCCCTAATGCTATAAGTTGTCTCTAATGATTTATCAAAAATTTGGCCTCATAAAAAATTTATAGAGACAGCAAAAAAACTTAATAAGGACACTAAAAGTATTTTCTTTAATAATTTTAGAACTCTAGAAAGGCAATTTACTACTTGTCCTTAAGAACTTATGAGCCCTATGAATTTTCAAACTCTTTATCTTTTTTTATTTTTTTTTATACATACCATACATTGACCATATATCAACTATATCAACCATATATATAATTAATATTTACCCAAGTGGTATATTATAGAAAAATTTCGAATTTTTTCTAGAATTTTAAAATTTTAGGGTTGATAGGGTTTTTAAGGATAAATAGTAAAGAACTTAATAAAACAAGTTAAAAAGTCCAAAAATGATATCAAGATTATCCTTAAGAGCGTCTTCAAGAATTTTCTTATAGGAATAGAAAATTTTTATAGGAACAGTAGCATCCAAGCTAGCCTGAAACTGGCAAACTAGAAAAATCTGCCCTAGAAAAATCTGCCTTAGGAAATTTTTGACTTCTAGAGGCAGAAGCGGAATAGCAAATTAACTTTATTAGGATGCTAGAATGGTTTATTGAACAGTCTACCCTAGGTGCCCTAGGTGATCTAGAAAATTTCAGACTTCTTTACTTTTATTTTTTTTTTTATCTATGGGTATAGCAAAATATAGCATACCCATAGCATACATATAGCATACTGATATATATACCAAAAAGATATTATAAAAAAAATTCATTTTTTTTTCTCTAGAACTTTATTTTACTAAGACAACTAGGACACCTGGGGAAGATAATACAGGAATAAGATAAAATAAAAAAAGAATGCTTTCTCCTATAATAAACTCTGACTTAGGAAGTGACTTAGTAAAATTTCTGTCCTAAGACATGAAATCAGCATACACATATCGGCAATAAATAGGCAATAGTTGGATTATAAAATGGTATCAGCTTCGATCTTTCAAATTGTATACCTCAAAATTACTTTATTCCAGTAATCAAATAGGTTAGATATTATTTCTTAAAAGTTACACAAATTGAACTTTTTTACATGTAGTACTCGTATGGATATTACCATGCCTGATATTTATTCTATATTCAAATATGATAGAAACACTTATGGAATATGAATATACTTTATAAGATAAATAAGATAAACATTATACTTACTCGTTTTATAACAATGGTCTAACAACATCTTGTAAAATTATGTATTGAATCACGTGATAATAATTTGAACTTTAGGATGCGAAAATAGCATACTTATACTGGTATAATAGTTGGGTTACAAATGGTACAGGCTAAAAGGCATAATAACTTGATATTCAAACAAGCATATGGAATTGGTGAACTAATAGAACTATACTAGTTTCTTATTTCCCCTCTGGGTTACTTCTATAATGTTACTATGGTACCAACTTGGATCCTTCAGATCATGTGTCCAAAAGATCGATCAGAAATTATGCTATAGTACTGATCAAATTTAGACGCAGATTTACATTGAATTTACTGTATTATTCATCACCTTTTTTTACACGATTTTAGCATTTAGAAAGACAACCAAATAGGCATAAAGGAGAAGCACTCTAACATAAAATCTAGCATCCAATCAGGCGCAGAAGGCCAGTATCTTCAATATAAAACCAGATATTGAAACAGCTACAAAGAGTCAACAACTCTATTATAGAATTTATCATGTAAATAGATTAAAAATGAGAAGAAAGCAGTTACTATTAAATTGTGACATTACTATTAAATTAAAGCACTATATCTACTATTGGACTATGAAGTCACTACTGTATTATATAAGAAATAGTTAAAACAATACTAATAAATGCAAAAAAAATACCTGTATATAGATTATGAAGTCACCATCAGATTGTGATATTAGATTATAAAATTATCATCAGATTATGTAATTAGATTATGAAGTTATCAGCAGACTATGAAGCTACTACTATATTATGAAGCTACTAGTAGACTATGAAGGTACCCTTATATTATAAAGCTACCGACAGACTATGAAGTTACCACTATATTATAATGCTACTAGTAGACTATGAAGTTACCATCAATACCTAATTTAAGTCGCATGTGACTTCATGATATAATTATATCATGAAATCATATGTAACTATTTTAAAGCACAAATCTTGAAGAATAATCTAATATAATTTTTTTTTCACTATTAGTATGCGGCAGCTAGAGGGTTAGTAGAGAATATATCTTAAGTAAAACAAGTATTATATTGCGTTAAGTAATCTCTTTAAGTTCTTGATTCCATTTAAGGAGTATAGTAACCTGCCTAGAAGCACATTCTCGTACAGTTATCATCTAGTATAGACCACTTTATAACAAGTTATTCTTGTGTTATAAGGCTCACTAAACCTTATTAGGTACTATCACCTTTGAATAGAGAGTTCACTTCAACAATAGAGCTTGTCAGGCCCTATTTTTACTAATATAATTTATAGGATTTTACCCTATTGATAACTACCAAGACTGTGGGATCAGATCCTTTAAATAGATAGTAGTTTTGTATCTATAGCATCAAATTCACTTGAGAATCAAACTCAGCCTCTAACCTTAGTGATGATTTGATTTAGAAGATACTGCAGTATGCAATGCAGTCTATTATTACCTTAAGCATTATGCCCTTTATGTTGAACCTAAATTTACTAATTACTGGTTAATCACTTTCTTACTTGTGTAAGAACCCTTAAATTTGAAGATGTGAGACAGTATTCATTACAGATCTGTTAGCAAAGGCCAAATTTCTGTTAATCTCTGATTTCATTTGCATTCACATGTTCTGAAAATCATCTAATTTTATGTCTTAGCTAAGGTCTGAACTTGTGACTATTATAGTATAACCTACAATAGGAACTCGCATCTTACAGATTAAGTCAGAATCATTAATTCTAAGAATAATCTAATATAATTTTTTTTATTATTAATGTGCGATAGCTAGAGAGTTAGTTGAAGGCATATCCTAAGGAAAACAAGTTTTTATTTTACGTTTAATAACCTCTTTAAGTCTTCGATCTCATTTAAGAATATAGCAATCACCTAGAAGCACATTTCATACAATTATTATCTAGTATAAACCATCTTGCAATAAATTATTTCTGTATCACAAAGCTAACTAGACCTTATTGGGTACTATCACCTTTGGATAGAGGGCTCACTTTAACCATAGAGCTTGTCAGGCCCTATTTTTACCAATCTAATTTATAGGGTTTTACCCTATTGATGACTATTGAGACCGTAGGATTAGGTTCTTTATATAGATGATGGTTTTGCACTTATAGTATCAAATTCACCTAAAAATTAAACCCAGCATCTAATCCTAGTGATGATTCGATTTGAAAGGTACTGCAGCATGCAATGCAGTCTATTTTTTACTTTAGACACTTTCGCCTCTTGCGGCGAATCCAAATCTACTAATTACTAATTAATCATTTTCTTACTTATGTAAGAGCCCCTGAATTTAAAGACGTGAGATAGTATCCATTACAGACCTGTTAGCGAAGGCTAAGTTTCTGTCAATTTCTGGCTTCATTTGCATCCACATGTTCTTCAAACTCAGTATTAAGGCATGATTAACATCAATCGACAGATCAATTGATCAGTATCTAACATTTATTAATCTAAACACTCACGTGTTTAATTACATATAAAATTTTATGAAAATTATCTAGTTTTATGCCTCAGTTGAGGTCTGAACCTGTGACTATTGCAGTGTAATCTACAATAGGAACTCACACCTTACGGATTAAACCAGAATTGCTAATCCTTCAAGAATAATCAGATATAATTTTTTTTTACTATTAATATGCGTTAGCTAGAGAGTTAGTAGAGAGCATATCCTAAGTAAGACAAGTTTTGATCCTGCGTTAAGTAACCTCTTAAAGTCTCTGATCCCAATTAAAGGATAAGACAACCCACTTAGAAGCACATCCCTGTACAATTGCCATCTAGTATAGACCACCTTATAATAAGTTATTCCCATGTCACAAAGCTCACTAGACCTTATTGGGTACCATCACCTTTGAAAAGAGGGCTCACTTTAACTATAGAGCTTGTCAGGCCCTATTTTTACCAATCTAATTTATAGGATTTTACCCTATTGATGACTACTGAGACTGTGAGATCAGGTCCTTTACATAGATGGTAGTTTTGTATCCATAGCGTCAAATTCTCCTGGGAATTGAACCCAGCCTCTAACTCTAGTGATGATTCAATTTGGAAGGTACTGCAGCGTGCAATGCAGTCTATTATTACCTTAGGCACTTTCACCCCTTTGCGGTGAACCCAAATCTACTAATTACTGATTAATCACTTCCTTACTTGTGTAAGAGCCCCTAAATTTGAAGACGTGAGACTGTATCCATTACAGACCTGTTAGTGAAGACCAAGTTTCTATCAATCTCTGGTTTCATTTGCATCCACATGTTCTTCAAACTCAGTATTTAGGTATGATTAACGTCAATCGACAGATTGATCAACTAGTATCTAACATTTATTAGTCTAAACGCTCACATGTTCAGTTACATATGAAATTCTTATAAAAATCATCTAGTTTTATGCCTCGACTGAGGTCTGAACCTGTGACTATTGCAGTATAATCTACAATAGGAACTCACACCTTACGGATTAAGCCAGGATCACCAATCCTTAGAATAATCAGATATAATTTTTTTTTTGAAGTGCAGCAGTTTTGCATGATCTTTATTAAATTTATAAAATACTAGGTACATATAATAAAACA
Source organism: Funneliformis mosseae (assembly GCA_910592005.1). Lineage (NCBI taxonomy): Eukaryota > Fungi > Glomeromycota > Glomeromycetes > Glomerales > Glomeraceae > Funneliformis > Funneliformis mosseae. The sequence goes on from CAJVPP010000595.1 coordinate 12,930, forward strand.
GAAAATACAAAAATATCTATAAATAATTTATAAACTAAACTACTTTATTAATACCAACCTTGTACTTTACTGAACTAAACTATAAACAGAGAAGAAAAGAAAAGAAAAACTTAATCAAACTAAACTATTATACAGCTATCAAACATCTGAAAGGGAGGGCGTGGTTACTACCATTCCAAAAATTTGACCAGTGTGAACCATAGGCGGTAGTCGCTAAAAAGGATGTGGATTTGATGTGGTAGGAATAGAGAGGGAGTGTGGAAATCCAGAGGAGATCCAAGGGGTTGTAAAGTTATCTTCAATGTTATTTTCAATTTTCCATTCATTGAGAGCAACATTTCTGTTGTTCCATATCTTGAAACAGGATGTAGAAAAATCATGATAAAGGGATGATAATAGACCATATGATAGAGCTGATGTAGATACATACGCAGTGACTTTATTTGATAATGATAAGGTATGATGCCTTTGAGTAAGTCAATGATTCAAAAACCAGTTGAATTGGATACTGAAGTCCAAATAGTATCTAATCATATTTCTTGTATTAGTGAATCATCTGCTAGAATATTCAATTCCTGGAGGTGGGTAATAAATGAAATTTTGTGTTTAGCAACAATGTCATATAGGGTTGGATTGTTCTTTGAACATAGCCAAAGGTGTTCAAAATCTTCAATAGTAGAGTGATAGCAGAAACATTATGTCAAGGTATATATATCAGAAATGCGAGCATGTATTACTTTCAGGATAGGAAGCATTTGAAGCAACATTTTGATTTTGAATTTCTTTTTGAAGCATCCTGTAAAGGATGTTTTACAAGGTGATTTTTTATTATTGAGAATCTTGAAAAGAAGCGTCCAGTCGATCAATTTATCATGATATAGTCTCAAATGTGGTAATGACAATAGGATTCAGCCCACGTAGCTTGTATTCTGTTTTTTATAAAAAGACGATGAGGTGCTATAATAGGACTTGAATGATGGCAAAGATAGTAATCTGGACCTAGATGATCTTTGTTGATAGATAGTTTGTGAGCAAGAAGTTGCTTTGCAAGTTTATCTACTTTGTTGTTGAGGAGGTCATCAGTGTGTGCGTTGACTTTGGTAAAAGAAACTGCTATGTGTTTTTGAGCTAACAGGCTGAATAACATTGACTATATATGAAAATACAGAATTTTAAAAGCAGGGTTGATGGATAGTGGATCACAGAAGAGAAAAGACAGCTTATGGAAAGAGAAAATAGCAGCTTGTGAATCAGTGCAGATTTTAATATCAGAATTGTGAGGCGAGACATAGATTGCGGCTAAAATAGCTACGATTTCTGCAAGAGTGGAAGAAGGACTTTGTGAAAGAAGAGAAGCATTGAAGGATAATGATGGCCAATTAGGATCAGTCTGCAACCACGCAATACCCAAATGAACATTTAAAGAGCCTAAAGATATTAGAGAACTATCTGTATAAAATTGAAGAAAAGAGGCAGAAGTAAAATTAGTTTTAAAATCATTAAGTAAATTTATTGAATAAGTATCAAATGGTAAAACATCAAGGTTGGGTATAGGTCTGTTTGGATATTGATATGGATTAGTTAATTTGGACAGGACAATTTCTCTTAACATAAAATCTGAAAGACTGCATCTCCATCCTATGTGTTTGTTGTATTGAATTTTGATTTCTGTACAGAATTGGAGTGGAAGTTTTATTACACAGAAGTTATTTTTGTTTTTATGAATGGTAGTGACGATTGCTGTCAGATTAAAAAAGCTACATCTGTTGCATTAATTAATATCAGCTCTGAAGTATGAGTTATACGTTGGTATGTAATATTGAATATAAACTATGTCATTAGCAATAGCTTTAACTTTTCCAATAATGTAGGTCATAAATTGGTTGGACTAAATAATTACAAAAGTAGGATTATTATTGTCATCCTCTTTTAATCTAATGGTAGTTAGAGGTAAATCACATATCGAAGGATACGGTTGACATGTATGTGTCATGATTCTATTAGATGCGTCAGAAATAAGTCGAGATTCTAAACTCAGGAACCAATTAGCACGTGAAATATTAGTGTTTAGAAGCCAGTTGATATCAAAAGATGTAAAAAGATAGCTTCCATCCATTGAGGTAAGCTGATCCACAAACATGATTGATAGAATATGAATATTCTTGATGGATTTCCTATACGTGTTCATAGGTAAAACCGCTGAAATAGGTATAGATTCCCCCATAATTTGAGTTAAATCAAAGTGTTCATCCAAACATTTTCCAAAAGTAAGACCTTTTAATATAGCTGCTGATAAGAAGTAAGACTACCAGTCTTTAAAAAGTAATGGGTTCTCATAGGGTCAGCTGGTGACAGGTAATAAATATAACCATTCTATAAGCTGAAGTTGCATGATTCTCAGCCTAGCAGTATTTCCTAGCAGAGCAATGTCATTTATTATTTTAAGGAAATCAGATGATTTTGCTAACATTTATTTATCATAAAGGTGAGCCAAGTTGTATCCAAATGTTGAGTGTATAATAGGGGCAGGCAAAGACTTGGTAAGATGAAGTTTGTTTTTGAAGAAGGCTCTAAATGAAGCCATCAAAAAATTACAGAAATTTGCTGAAAAAAAGGTCAATTTAGTTTTATAAATAATCCTAGGGATGATCACAAAATTAAAGACTGCCACAATTTGTTTGGCTGTAAGTTGTTTTTTATCTAAAACGTTTTTAACTTTTTTGAATTTCATAGAGACCTGAATTTTGATATATGAGGCGTTATCAAAAAGTGATATCCAGATACCAAGATAATAAGTTGAATCTTTATATGAGAGTGGAGAAAGCTAAACGTCTTTGTTATTGAAGGCAAAGTTAACTGCACTAAGTATCCTTATTGTTCGTTAACAGAACTGATTTGTTCCAATTTACTTGGATACTGTTAAGTGTGAAAAAGGAATCTGCAAGAGTCATAATATTTTGGAGATCAGTTCTAGAATCTGCCATCCAGAGAATATTATCCATATAAGCGAGAGCTGAGACATGATTTGTAAAAGGGGTTGAGAAGTTTTTTGTAATGTCATTCTTTCAATTGACGCTTTGAGTGTAGCCTAGCATGGAGTTTTGTATTTTGCATAATAGTAGATCATAATAAATGTACCATAATATCAGAGAGATGATTTCACCTTGGTCTATACCTAACAGAACATAGTAGGTATCAGTATTACCATGCGTAGTAAATATCTGATTAAAATGAGGGGTAAAGGTTGAAATTATTAGTTAAATGATGGTCATCAGCAGGTGTAGTCGAGTAAGCACTTTAATTAACATTCCAAGGTTGACTCTGTCATATGCTTTCGACATGTCTTGAAATAAAATCCAAAGGTTATTGTGATGAAATGATGCATTATATTTAATGTTGTCAAGAATATTAATTGGTTCAAAGGTGCTTCTGAAGGGGAAACCAGCAAAATTATTGCCTTTGAGAACATTATTTTTAGCTAAAATAGTGAGAAGTCGACTATTAATAAGTTTAATGAGAGCCTTTCTAGGGCATTCTAACAAAGTGATCGGTCATGTGTGATTAAGGTTAAATTCCCATGGTTTTAGTTTTGGAATTAGATACACAAAGGCCAGGTTCCATCTATGAGGTGATAAATTATGTATCAGGCAATTAGAGGCAATCTTCCAGAGACATTTGAATGCGAAAGGACCAAGATGTTTCAACATTTTATTTGATATTTTAGAGGGGTCAGGAGCTTTACCATTGGGTAACGATTTGAGAATGTCAGACCATTTTTCTTCAGTAGAAGGTTGCATAAGAGATTCATAAATGCTAGGATTAATATCCTTTAAAGGTTCGTATTCATCTTTCCATAGATCTGAAAGCGATGGATTGGAGTGTCTGGATTCTACTACTTGTTGAAAATGTCAAGCTGTTTCTCTTTTTACATCTATAGGGTCTATAAGTAGCTTTTTAGATGGGCTATTATTGTTGATATAATGATCTAATTGAATAGTTGTCCTAGGGCGATCAAGGAGAGAATTAAACATAGCTGATTGATCTGTAGTAAAGTTATCACATCTTCGGTCTATCGCTTCTTGTATTGATTTTGATTTATAATCTAATTCTTATATCTTTGTAGCAGCTATTAATATTTTCTTTAGGTCTTTGAGACTAGCTAACATAGTTGATATCGAAGACAATGTATAAGATGTAAAAGTGGGTAATGAGATATCGTAGAATAATCAGATATAAATTTAATATCCAGTTATTAATACTAAATTTGTGTAATTTAATGATTTATATCAGAATTTCTTATTTAATAAACTTTGAATATAGAAAAAATTTTTAGTAGTCTCGCTGCTATAAAACTGATACTAAATTCAGATTCTCTACAAATGCAATAATTCTAATAAACTAAATTTTATCTAAATCAGGCTTGTAAATCATAAGAAAATTGCTAATCAAAGATTGTCTAACACTATGTAAAATTTATTAATCTAAATTTTTATATAGTACTAGGTGATCTTTGATTGATAAGCTTGTTAGAATTATCAAAATACAAATCTGAATTTAGTTTTAGTTTATAGCAGTATCCTAATAAAAAATTTTTCTATGCTTAAAGTTTATTAAGTAAGTAATTCTGATTTAAATCATTAAATTACATAAATTTGATATTATTAACTAGATATTAAATTTATATCAGATTATTTTTCAAAATTAAAGCTTTAAAATAAATGTAAAATTATGATTTTTGCCTTAATAGTTAACCTGTTATAAGTTTATAAATATAATCAATAGTACTTATATTTTTTTTATGAGTCACTGTATATAATGCTCCAAACGGTTCAGTTCAGTTCAAATTATAATACTAAAAATGCTAACCTGAAACTGAACTGAATCGTAAACCAATAAAAATCTGAACTAAACTGAAAATTTCAGATTAATCTGAAATTTCAGATTGTTTAAAACGATCCTTTTATCATTCTTTTAGAACAATAATTTAATCATTTCAATTGAACGATTTTCTTATCGTTCATTTAGAATGATAACTTCAATCATTCTAAATGAACGATTTTTTATCATTTATTTGGAACGATTTTTTTATCGTTTATTTAGAACAATAATTTAATTGTTCCAATTGAATGATTTTTTTATCGTTCATTTAGGATGATAACTTTAATTGTTCTAAATGAACAATTTTCTTATCATTCGTTTAAAAGATAACTTCAATTGTTCTAAATGAATGATTCTTTTATCATTCGTTTGAAATGATAATTTTATCGTTCTAATTGAACGATCCTTTTATCATTCTAAACGATTCAAAATTTCAGATTAATCTGAAATTTTCAGTTCAGTTCAGATTTTTTTTGGTTCAGATTAGATTTATAATCCGAAAAAAATCTGAACTAAACCAAAAATTTTTAGATTGAAATTTTTGCAATCTGAAACTGAACTGAAGTTGATCTGAACTGAAAATTTTTGGATTAATCTGAACTGTTCAGAGCTTTAACTATATATATAAATAATTGCATTTTTTATGATCTAATTCTATGTCAAATACATGTCATTTTAAATATTACATATACAATATAGCAGTTTTTAAATGCTAAATACTGATTTAATTTTGTTTAACTTACATTGATAAATTAGAAAGAGAAAGTAAATATTGATAATATTATTTGATCTGGATTTTTTGAAATTTTATTTTTTACATTACAGTTTACCCTTGTTATAGTAAATCTTGTAAGCTGTAGATTAAAATTTATTATATAGTAATAGTTATAAGTATCTGACTGACTCTAATTCCAGCTACAAGTAAATTCAAATTTATTTAATACATAACTAAATAACTATAATTAATATATTATATAGTTACCATTTGACTTTATAAGTACAATTGTATGCCTTTTCATGTTAACTACTAAATTTATAGCAAGTACAGATGATAATCAGTTTTATTTTTTTATAAGTTCTCTTTTTAATTTTTTAATTAAATTTTTTTTTGTATATTAATTTCATTAATCTCCAAATATTTTTTACAGGATTTTAGTTTTAAGTTATTAATAGCCAAGAAAATATCATAATGTCATTTTCTTTTATTTTAATTTTTGATTAATATTTTGGATTATTATCTTTTTATAAGATTCAATCTATATTACCTTTATCAAAAAGATTAGAGATGAAAGTTAGAAGACCCTGTTCATAAATAGTACACATAAATTTAGTATTAAAGTTCTTCTAAAAGTAAAATAACTTACCAAATCCAAAAGCAAAAAAACATCCTTAAATATAAACTTTTAGTGAATATTTAATAGAATAAATACTTTTTTTCTGTCAGGAAACTGCCAAACTTTTTTTTGATATATATAATTGAAATGTACTCTTATCTGTAAAAATAACTCAATTCCAATCAAAATTCTTATTTTTTTTTGCCTATTGCAACTATTTCTTTTGATGATCTTCTTTAAGCAAAGGTTAAAATTTTCATTACTAAACTTATTACTTACAAAGATATCATCTTATTATTTTATATATTTTTTACATTAAACTTAACACCTTCTTTTATTTTTCTTATATTTAAATGGTTATTATATTATATTCTTTTACTGCTATCTTTACAATCTTATCATTTTATTTTACAGTTATTATTAAGATTATCAGGCAAAACCCTAAGGTTTTAATAGGTATTGAAATCAAAACCCATCGAAATGTTTGCCAAATTTTTTATTAAAGGCAAAATTGTGAAAGTTTTGATGGATAGCAAAAAATTTCAATGGTTTGTAAAAGTTTTGACAGAAAATAGTTTAATGATGACTATCAGTATTAATGGATCAGCCTGTTAAGTAATCATTTATTAAAAGGAGTTTTAGTAATTTCTTTTCTTCATTGTGTATAATATTTGTCAAATAATTCATCAAATTTTGATAGAATCTACTAATTAGAAGATGAAAAATTAATTTTAGTATTACCATAAAATATATAACAAAATTTTTAACTTTGAATAAATTCTTCAAATTCTCTTAATATCATCAATATAAAGTTTTTAGACCATATCAAAATTTGGTTAACAAATGATAGAGTTATAACTATACGTATAAAATTTTTTGTAAGTATGCTTATGAAGTATAACTTCTAATAAATAATATTCTACTTGATAAATAACCATATTCATCTCTATCATTTATGGACTAACAGTTAATAAATTATTTGCTTTCTCATTTATAATATATATGTGAGAATTTTTAATCTTTAAGGAATATTTTAATTTTATTTATTTTTTTTTTAAAAAAAATAAAATGATATCCATATTTTTATATTACAGCTACCCTTTATGTTAAACATTAAAAAAAATTTCATTATTTGGAATTTTTTAAATCAACACTATAAATTTAATAAAGTCTTAATTTTATTCTCAGAGTAATCATCTAATATAATGATCTATATAATAGTCTATGTAAAATAGTATATATTCACATCCTTTTTAAGAATTTGCAAAGTTATTATCAAAACTGTTGAAACTGTCAACTTTTTGACTCATCAAAACCCATCAAAACCTGTTAAAATTTTTGAAACTGTCAATATCTGTCAAAAGTTTTAACTTTTGCTAAAATAGGTTAGGGTTTTATCTTGCAATTATAATTATTTTACAAGACTGATCCAGTCTTTCTGAAGTACTTAAATCCTAATTATTATGATATCTTTTAAGCTAATAAATAGCTATAGACTTATTACAATATACCTGTTTAGCAATTAATCTAAACTAAATTTTATATTAGCTGAATGCTTACATAAAAGACAATTTTATATTATTTTCTAAAAAAAATCCATTTTTCAAGTAAAAGTTTGGTGATTATCTAAATATTTTATATTATTAATACTTATAAATATATAAGTGATCATGTATTTGTTATATTATATTTCTGGATGATCTCAGACAGTCAGATATTTATGATTGCTACTATAATAAAAAAATTTGTTATAGTATATAACGAATAAAATAAGATTTTTGCTATATCAAAAATAATATAATTATATGATAATTTATTAATTTGTTTACTAATAAAAATAATTAAAATCAATTAGTAAAAGATAACAAAAATGTTTTTTGTTATTTATTATAAACTCACATACAAACATTTTTTATATTTTGTTACTCAATAACTATTACTTTATTTAGTATAATACAAGTATAATACTTTATGTAATACTGTCATACTGTATATTATTTGTAAAGGCTATTCTGATTGATTTAATATTTAATAAAATCTTGATTATCTTCATGATTATAAAAATTAAACTCATTTAAATACAAATTAAAATTTTTAATATCAATAATACTAATTACATCCTTTCTTTTCCTATTTATAGTATTATTAACTAGACTAATATAAGTATCATTAGGCTTAAAATTATTACCTTTATCTGCAATAAATAAATCTAGACTTGTTTACTTTTAAAAAAAAAATTATTACTAAGTCATTTTTCTAACTTTTCATTAGCTTTAGTATATTCTTATCAAAAATATCTTAACCATCATTTTTTTTACATAGTTAAAAATTGTATTAAATGTAGTTAAAATCTTAGAATTATAATTAAATAATATTTTTATCACCTTCTTTATCATAAATAGTATTATTTTCTTTAAGAATAGTAACAAATTGTTCTTTAAATAGTAGCACACTATCAAATTTATTCTCTTAGTCTAATTTAATGAATTTTTCAGCAGTAAGAAGTATACTTAAGTTTATTGATTAAATTTTGTATTTCTATACATGTATTCTCTTCTATCTCTTTATGCTTATTCTCTTCTATTTCATTATAAAAACTTGTATTATCTCATAAAATTTCTGTATTATTCTAACAGTTAATATACTTTGAGAAAAAACTTTATTCTAGGCTAATACCACATATTTAATAGCCTTTTTGATATTGATTAGAGATTATTATTACCTATTTCTATTAAAAATCAAAAACCTTAATATGATTTTAAAAAGCAATTTTTGGTATTATATCTACAAAATTAAATAATATAAGTTAAATTTTTTAAATATTAAACTTAGATTGAAATTTTAGTATTTTAAAACTATTTATATTACTTTTATCATATACTTGTAAGTGTACAGTGATATTAGGAGGTAAAAATTCAATTTTTATATTAATTAGTTTCATATCTTTATACAAAGTATGAACAAATGCATTATTTATAAGAAGGAGAATATTCCTTCTTTTTAATCTTATTTATGCATCAAGCTGACAAATCTAATTATTTCAGATAAAAACTTGCATCCAGGCTATTGAATTTCAATAATATTTTACTTACAAAGATGCTTTATATAAATTCTTTAAAGAGCATAGATTTTTATATTTATAAATGAATAGTAGTTTAAGTTTTTCAGTATCAGTTATATTAGTATAAAAAATAATTATTGCCCAATCCTTGAATTGTTTTCTTCTAGATACAGGTTTATTGGAGATTATTCTTTTGGGTTTTATTTTTTAATACAATTCAGTTTCATAATAATTGAAAATATCTTCAAGACTATAATCACGAATCAAATTTTAAAGGTTTTTTCTGTATTTATAAAGTTTATCAAGAGGTATGCTTGTGGCCTCTTCTTATTTTAAATAACAAAAAAGATTATGTCTTTTTTTAAATCCACAAATCCAACCCTTACTTCCTTTAAAATTTTCAACTTTATATAAAGAAGTTAATGTCATAGCTTTTTTATATAAAATCTGATTACTAATTTCAACACCATTTTCTAAAGCTTTCAATATTTATAATGTAAAAGCCTTTTCAATTTCCAGATAATTCAACTTAATATTTCTTTTTTCTTGAGCTTCAGGTGCTTGAGGATCAATTTCAAGCCATTTTTATAATCTTTTTAATGTATCACTAATACATCTTTTACTTATATTATATATTTTTACCAGCTCTTTATTTTTTATACAAGGTTCATTAAATTTTTTTAAGACATATTCATGCTTTTGGGCAACAGTTAAAGATATACTTTTTGACAAAGTTTTATCTTGAGTCATTTTATCTTTACCTTTTGCTTAGGAATATTTATTTCATGCACTTTTAGTTTTGGGCATGGTGGCGTGTAAAAAAAGAACTAACTAAATCAAGATTATATTTACTGTATTATGATCAAAATAAATCATGATTTTATTTGTGATAATTTTCCTTTTTAACTTCAGTTGCAAAAATTCTAACCTCTAAAGGCAAATTCGAATTATTCAAATAAAATTTCACGTGATCAAAATTCGTTAATTAATTGTGTAACATTTTAAAAATTCGGTATAGCAAAATTCTTCGCTATATTAAGGGTCATTTTATTATATTTGTCTTGACATTTAAATTCGAATTACGAGTTACAGAATTTTTTACTATAAAATTCGTTATATTAGAAAATTTTAATAAAAAATATGTTCCTGCACTTTACTTCGTGGTAGTAAATTATTCGCTATAAAAAAAATTCGCTATAGAAAGTGTACTGTATTGTCTTTATCTGTAGGCAAATTCAAATGCTCATTCTGCGAAAAAATAAAAATATAAACTACCATCCTCTAAATCCCAACGTTCGGGATAATTTATTTACGAAATATCAAATACAGTGTGACGCTTAGCCTTAATATGAAAATAATTCTGCATGAAGCTTTGGCTACAAATTTCGGTACAAATAGCTTTTTTATCATGTTAAAATTTTATTAATACAATACTCACATTTCGCAGTAAATTCATTAAGAGTCAACATTGACGGTATTGTTTTAAACTTAACTTATTTCCTTTCAGAATGATGTTTCCATTGTTATTATTATTACAACGCATTTTAGGATACCTTAATAAATACAACCATAGTTTTGTGAACTTCATTCCGTGTTCGTTCTTAATAAAAAGGAAAAAAAAAAAGGATTATGTGTTGTTGCGATGTATTACTTGGTGGAATCATTGATTATACTAAGAAACGTGTAAAATAGTTTAATTATTTTTTTTAGAAGACATACACTATTTTTCATCTTCCGTACACCTGATAATCCGCTTCGAGGTAAATAGGACCGAAATCGAAAATTGCAAGATAAAATCTTTTCTCACATTTTTCACGCCGTTATCTCTAAGTATTAAACAACAAGAAAACCTGGACTAATTCTAAGTGACAACCTAAATGGCGAAAACAAATTAAAGCCATCATATAACTAGATTATTGCTGCAGCCTGCCTGAAAAAAAGGAATTTAATAAAAATATTTATAATTCACCTATGCTCTTAATTAATGAATAAAATATAACCTTAATCAAGGCAATATATGTTAAGAATTCGTCTAAAATAAAAAAAATTTTAACTTAATAAATTAGAATAAGAACACTCGGACACGTATTATCACCCAAAACTAAAAAAAAAATTTAAACGTAAAACCAAATAAAAAAATTATAATAATAAAACGATACGGCGCAATCCGAAAAAAGAACTTATAACAAATTTTTTGGAAAAATCGTCAGCCTGAAACATTCGCATTTTCATTTTAAAGGACGTAGCAAGAGAGTTTTACACTCGATCTAGACAGATTTAGTTAAGTTAGAAGAGTATTTCGGAAACAAAACTTTTATTAGTTAAGCAAGAAAGATATTATATTCTATTTAACAAACGTTCGATTTAATTACGATTAAATAATTACTATTCAAACCTTAAATTCTGGTATAGATTATTTAAATACTCGAACTGGAGACACGGTAATCAAATGAATCATATATATGTGATATCTGATATTAAAAAATTAAATTTCCATGATAAATTTAATTTGGCAAGCTTTAATAGAATCATCAAAGTGATCTTAATTTAGACATTGTTTTATATAGATTGAAAATTTTATGTCCCAAAAATTTATTCAAAATCTAATCTAGTTATAACAGTAAAAATCATTTCTAATTGTTAGACCAGATAACGAAATATCAAGGTTGAATATCTTTATTATGCTACCGATATAAAAATCAAGTTAACCATATTGCATTTACAAACAAAGAACTAATTTCTTGCGCCAATAAAATATAAAATCATAATATAAAGAATATCCAGAATAAAATAAATTTCAATAAATCAAAGGCATAAATTCAAAAGTCTAGGTATCAAATACTTTGATTTTCAGATTCTATTGGAAAAGTGATTTTAGATAATTTGAGGTAATGCTGAACCATATATGACAAATAAGAAATCCTCCAAAACTTCTAAGCGCAGCTCAGAAAAATCATAACTATAATTCTTATCTCGAATTTTCTTAATAGTTTTTTTTGGCTCGTTCAAGTTCTTCTATACCACCATAATTATATCAAACATTGTGAGGTTAATGTCTGCAATGTCACGCATTTCTTCTAACCTTGATAGAAAGGATTTATTAGCGTCATCCATGTACTCCTTAGCTATGTTGTGATACTCCTTAAGAGAAACAAAATCGATAACTTTATTAAGGGCAGTTTCAAAAAAGTTGTTCTCTTTTTGTAATTCGTAAATGCGTTTATCGAGATTTATGGCCATCTCTTCAAGTTTTTTGGACTTCAACCCAGAAAGTACGTTCTTTGCTAGCGGCATTAATTCCCTTGTTGTTTTTCCTTCAATATTTATTTTCCCGCTATTCAAGACCTCATCAAGCAATATTAATAGATAAGCGATACCATCTGATCTAAAACCATAGCTTAAAGCGTCTCTACTAATTTGTTAGCATCAAAAACACTAGAATGATTCCCTAAATTTAAAAGACTGCCAGGTTTATAATCCTCAGCAAGTACATTGATAAACGCTGATGGTCGCCTTCATCATAAGCTTTTAAAGCTTTCTCCATTATATTATTAAGTTTTTTGAGAATTTCTGGAACTTTGGTCAGGCCAATGCCACAATTCAGTAGGTATGAACCGGCCCAAATCCCTAAACCAAAGGTAATTGTTCCAAATATTGCCCCGAATGGAGAACTGACTGTACCTCCTAACAAAATTTTTGCAAACAAAAATTCTGCTACATTAACTTCTGTGCTAGCTGCTGAATTGAAGCAATTCTTATACATGCTCCACTTAACATGGATTTCTAATTTTTTTTTAATTTATTAATTATTTCTTACTTTTCTTTAGATACTTTTTCTCTTTCTCTAACCTTTTTTTCTAAATTAATAATAACTTCTTGCTTAACTTTGATTTTTTCTCTAATCTTATTTTCTAATTTATTAATAGTTTCTTACTTAATTTTAGTTATTCTTTCTACCCTTTCTTTTAAATATTTGAATTTTAATCTTAAACTTTTATTATTTTTAAACTTTTTAGTATTTTTGTAAATTATTTAAAACCAATTTTATTTTTTTTTTGTTTTAGATTTTTTTTAAAAAAGTAAAAAATAATTAGAAAACTCAATTTTAGATTCTTTCAGATCAACTTACCAAATAAAGTTAACTATTTTCTGAAAAAAAACTTAAATTAAATTATTATTTTAAATTTTAACATTATTATGATATATACATTACTAATTAAGTAATAAAACAAATAATCATTTTATTAAATATTCTCAAATTGCATTTTTTTTAATATAAATGTTAATTTACATAAATATTTCAATTATTAAGTATAGGATATTTTTGAAACGTTTGATAATTTTATTTATGTAATAAAAGCATATGAAACAAAATTTACATCTTAGAAAAGTAAATTATAAATGATTAACTAAATAATATTAAATTGATTAAAAATATGCTATAATTTTTTTTATATGATTCTTTTAAAGATAAATAAATGATATTTTAATAATCTATTATTGTTTTGAGTTAAATAAAAAGTTGGTCAAAAGATTATATAAAGGTAATAAATAATAGCTATATTTTTATTTTATCTGATAAAGAAATTATTAAAGTTTGAAGTTATTGAAATTAAATATAAGTTTTAAAATTAAGCTAAAAAACATAAATGTATGATTAATTATTTTTTATAAATTTAATAATAGTTTAAAAACAGATTTAATTAAATGATTACCTATACCTATTAGAAACATATAATTAACTGATTTTAAAAATAAAAAAAGGAGAAAATGATCTTAATATTAATAATAGAAAGGAGTCAGAAATTTTCATTAATTTTAATTTCTTATATAAAGGATATGAAAGTATTTTAGGAAAAAAACAGATTTCAAAATTGTATTCAATATAAATTTAATAATAATTAATAATAATAATAAATAATATTAATATTTTTCAAATATAAAACATAATTTTATTCTTATTAACCAAATGAACTACCTAATTAATATCATATTAAGTTGATTGAATTTAAGTCATAGCTATTATCTTCCTGACTTTGAATCATAGTTAACTTATTCAACAGATAAAGTAATATTAACAACACATGACTGTGATCAGTCAAGTAGACCAACAAAAAAATTTTATCAAAATTTAGATTTCTTCTTTTTTATTGATTACAAAGAAGATTTATATATTAAATTTAATTTCATTAAAAATATATATATTTTGAAATAATTAACTCAAGTTTATTTATTATTATGAAAAAAATTTGAATGAGTTGAAATGGAAGAAAATGAAAACTTATTAATAAATTATTATTTTATACTAGAATTCAAAAAAAAAAAATAAAGGTAAATGGATAAAACTAAACTTAAAGTATTATCCTTTTCTTGAACAAGAATACCACTACTGTTAAATAAATAACATTTCTATTTCATCTCAGATTAAGGATTATACTTTGTTTAATAAGGAGATTCAATTTAATTTATAAAATATCTAGTGTAATACAAATCATTTTTATCACTTAAAACTAAAATACAATAGTAATTTTAATTATGTTAAAACTTTTTAAAGTCTGATTTTTTCTAGAAATTAACCTATATACTAACAAGATAATTTTACAATATAGCTAAATATAATAATATTAAATAATGTTAAATTGTAAATTATTTTATAATCAAAAAAAATAAATTAAAGTAATTAAATTTATTGAGTTTAGATTTTCTTATTACTTATTTAATTAATAAAATAATATTATATATATTTTAGTAAAAGATTATTTAGATTATAATACAAAAAATATAAAAGATTAAAATTGAAGTACAGAGGGCCGCCAAAAGTCTCTGAACACTTTTTGGCTCATTAAAAAACTTAAAATTTTATAATTTGAATAAAAAAAGTTTATTAATATCTTTATTAAAATAAGATATTCACTAAGTTTTGTATTAAGTAATTAATACTTAGTTGGACCTCCCTTTGCTTTAATCACAGCTTGAATTCGCTATGGTATACTATCGACTAAATTTTTGATAGTTTGTATCGGAATTTTTCTCCATGTCTTGTTAACATATTGTTCGAGTTCAGCAATATTAGAAGGCATTTTTTTCTTTCCACAAATGCTTTTCTTAACATCTGCCTATAGGTTTTCAATCAGATTGAGGTCTGGACTTTGAGCCAGCCAAAAAAGTTTGCGCAAGCCATTTTCTGTATAAAATTTCTTCGCAACTTTCGATGTATTTGACGAGCGTTATCCTCCTGAAACCAACCATCACCATTTGAAAATACATGCCTCATGGTTCGCATGACAAATCTTTGAAGAATAGTAACATGTGAGATACCAGTTGCTATTCCAAATAATGGAACAATAAATCCTACACCTTGTTTCAAAAAGCATTCCCAAAACATTTGACTTGGGCTATGCTTTACTATTGCAGAAACACAAGAAATGTTATATTCTTCACTAGGTTCTCATCAAACTCTACTGCATTGAGATTGTTGAAATTGAGAAAAGGTCGACTCGTCATTTCACAGAACTTTCGACTAATTGTCCTTTGTCCAACTTTGATATTCTAAGCATCATGCAAGACATGCCTCCATATTTACTGATGAAATTAGAGGCTTGCATTGAGTAATATAATTATTTAATCTAACTGCACGAAGTGCACGGCCAATAGTACGAGTTGAAATAACTTGGCCAGTCTTTTTATTCCAGAATTGTTGAATTTCTGGAGTACATAAGCGACGGTTCTTTCCATTATTATTGGTTACAAATTTCTTAAGCCGGTTTTGTTGTAAAGGTCCAAGAAGGGATGATCAGCCAGAGCGAGGCCTCGAATTAGTTATTCCGGTGTCATCCATTCTTTTCAAAGTGTCAAATACTGTTGACACACCACATCTGACTGTTGTGGCAATAGTTCGGTAACTATCACCGCGTTGACGGCAAAAAAATATAGCGCCGCGTTGTTCTGCAGTTAATTCTTTAGACATTATTTAGGTATTTTTGGGATTAAAGTTTA
>CAJVPP010000596.1:0-29180 GCA_910592005.1 Funneliformis mosseae
ACCGGTAGCGTATTACATTAGACTAAAAATTTTGGTGTGTAATAGTTTAATCATTTAATAATACTTTTCAAATAGATGCCGACGTCAAAACGCGCACAACTACAAAATATGGATAAAGTATCAACGGAAGATTTAGAACCAGAATTCGTCACTGAAGTAATTAAGGCAGTTGAAAGCATTTTATCCACTTCAACCCCAAAGTATATTGGATCCTCTAAAATGACAGGATTATCGTTTACCAAATTTCTTCAAGGATGTGTCGAAAAGATTAACGATAAATCAGATTCCAATGTTCAACTATCAATTCCGAACGAACATGAGTCTGTTATTAAATACATTACACAACGAACCATTGATCATTGTATTCAAATGTATACAACAAATATGAATTTAAAATTTCAAGAATTATATAATGTTGATGATATACGACAAGTTAAAGTAATTAATTGGAAAGAGTTTAATGAAATTCATATGGAAGTTTTTGCACAAGTTGGAAAAATATTTTTTAATAGTATCATTGGAAATGGAGATCATATAAGGAGATCTGAACTCAAATTAAATAAATTAATCAATGAAAAGTTTGAAGAAAATCGTAAATCAAATTCTGTGGCTTTATATGAGTATAATATGGAATTGGCTAAAAAATTATGGGATAATCATGTAAAAGTTGGTCTCTCCGCCGATAATTTCTTTAAGGTAAGATGATTTGTTTATTATGTCTTTTTTTCTTAAAAAACGTTGAATCTAATATTTCTTAAACTTGATAGACCAAAGAGGAATTTAATGATGCGATCGAAATTTTTGAGAGAGGTATGTCTAATATTTTAATGATAGATTGCCCAGAAACAGATATGATAAAGGCAAAATTTAAATCTCATGAATATCAGGAAGCGATCACAGAATTAAATTCGTTGCAGGTTTTAAACAATAAATTGGTAGATCAAATTAAAGAAACTCGAAAGGTTGAACAGCAAATTTTAGAAAAAACTGCTCGAGAAAAAGAAATGGAAAAGAAAATTTATAAATTAGAAAAAGAACTTAAACAAATTGTACATGAATATTCGAACAAATTTAAAGAAATGGAAGAAAATGTTAAGCAACAAAATATTGCAAATAATGGGATTTTAACTCAAATTAAACATGAAAATGAATCAATTTTAGCTAAAATTAAAAGTGAAAACGAATCAGAGATAGAATTATTAAAAGAGAAAACTAAAAGTTCTACGAAAAACAAATGGTATTGGGTTAAAGCAGTCGGTGAATGGGTTAGAGTGGTAGTTCATATTGCTGATATTGTCGTAGGGACGGTTGACAATTGAAAATACGGGCGATAGTCAATAAAAAAGGAGGAAATCTAAATTTCGGTCAAAAAAAAATTTTTTTTTTATTGGGTTGACTGATCATAGTCATGTGCACAAAATTGGCTTAAGAACCAAAAAATTATTTCCCCTCCCATAAATAAATTAAAAAATTATAAATTTAAACAAGGATTATTAGTAAACAAATTTTTCCAAATGAGCCTTATTCAACCAAAAAGGATCTAACTATGACTGAGTCTACTCTTAACTAGGTAATCCTTTCTGTGATTTTTAATACACTTTAATGCTAATACTTTACATTAAAACAGTAACTAAAAAATCAATGTAACATAATCTTCTGTAAGCCGTTGGCAAGTACAAAAAGGTCTACTTCTTAAGTTTAGTAAAAAAATGTATATTTAATATATTTATGGCAAATGGATACATAATAAAATTCAAATAATTAACTTGTAATTGTCCAGGTATAAAATTTGATTTATTTTAATTATGATCATTATTACGTATTACATTAACAATATAAATTCCACTAAGTGGTTTATACCATTCTTCCTATTAATGTTCTCTTGCAAATCGGTCGTCTGCTTGTATTTCCTAGAAAGATTAAGTTTGGTATTGAGGAGGGCATTTTACTACGTATAAATACTGCAATAAAAAAAAAAAAAAAAAAATGCTAATTAAAAGTATTTATATCCAAAAGATGTTCTATGTAATAAAGGCTGTTGTGTGTGTGTCTAATTGTTTGAATATAAATTGTTAACAATCGTAACATCTCGTATGAAATTAGCAATCATAATTTAATTATAAAGAAACTTATTTTAACAAAAATTTTAATTTTAATTATTTTTTCAATTTTGCATACAATTTATGATAATACGAAGAAAATGAAACGAAAAGATGAAATATTGTTATATCATTTCGGATGATAAGTTCGATTCCGACTCTAACAACTATCACTGACATCACTTAATCATTTTAAGCATAAAAACTTTAATAAGTCACTGATTCAGGAAAAGTTTGCAAATTAATTTTTTAGTTCAACCAGCGTTTCTAATACTGAAATTAGACCAATTACTAATTAATGTTTTCGCTAAAATATCTTGATGACGAATTGACAGAGTATGTCTCCTTTTTTATCGTTATGACTTGCAATCTTTTGATATGCAACCACATATGGAGATCTTCGTTTGGAAATGCAATTTACGTTATCGAAGTATCCATATTCTGTTGATTTTAGATTTTTTATACCAATATGAGATTATAATGCGTCTTTCTTAAATTCTGTATTATTCTATCATATAGCAAGTTAATATTGTGCAACAATATATTCCTTCAATAAATAGCGTTTTCTTAACTTCTTCCCTATTCCTTCATATTTTCATATATGCAAGGCTAATTTTGTGCCATTTCATTGACGCTTTTTGATACTAAAAAAAATGCTTTTTCTAAATTTATTTCAGTTCCTTCTCCTTTGTGATAACATGGCTAAATTAAACATTGCAATAATATTACCATTTTCTGCTGCTTTTTGATACCAATAAAATGCTTTTTCTAAATTCTCTTCAACTCCTTTTCCAAACTGATAACACAAAGCTAAATTATTCATTGCAACTTTATTATGATTTTCTGCTGCCTTTTGATACCAATAAAATGCTTTTTCTAAATTCTTTTCAATTTCTTGTCCTTTTTGAAAATATCGAGCTAGATTATACATTGCAACTATATTATCATCATCTGCTGCTTTTTGATACCAATAAAATTCTTTCTCCAAATTTTTTTCTATTTCTTTACCATTGTAATATAATATTGTAAGAAAGATTTGCATATTAATATTATTATTTTCTGCTGCTTTTTGATACCAATAAAATGCCTTTTCCAAATCCTTTTCAGTTTCATCTCCATATTGATAAAATAAGGCTAAATTATACATTGCAACTATATTATCATTTTCTGCTGCTTTTTGATACTAATAAAAGGCCTTTTATAAATTCTTTTCTATTCCTTCTCTTTTATCATACAATAATGCAAGATTATTTTGTGCATTATTATTATTATTTTCTGCTGCTTTTTGATACCAATAAAATGCTTTTTGTAGATTTTTTTCTATTATTTGTCCATTTTGATAACATAGTGCTAAATTAAACATTGCAATTGTATTATTATTTTTTGCTGCTTTTTGATACCAATAAAATGCTTTTTGTAAATTTAATTCAGTTCCTTTTCCATTTTTATAACACAAAGCTAAATTATTTATTGCAGTTATATTACCATTTATTGTTGCTTTATGATACCAAAAAAATGCTTTTTCTAAATTTATTTCAATTCCTTTTCCATTTTGATAGCATAAAGCTAAATTATTCATTGCAACTATATTACCATTTTCTGCTGCTTTATAATACCAATAAAATGCCTTTTCTAAATTTATTTCTATTTCTTCACCTTTTTCATATAATAATGCAAAGATTAAATTGTGCTATTTTATTATTATTTTCTTCTGCTCTTTGATACCAATAAAATGCTTTTTCAAAATTCTTTTTGATTTTTTGTCCATTTTGAAAACATTGAGTTAAATTATATATTGCAACTATATTGTCATTTTCTGCTATATTATAATACCAATCAAATTCTTTTACTAAATATTTTTCTATTTTTTTACCATTATAATATAATATTGCAAGAAAATTTTGTGCATTATCATTATTATTTTCTGCTGCTTTTTGATACCAATAAAATGCTTTTTTATAATTTCTTTTAGTTCCTTCTCCATATTGAAAACATAAAACTAAATTATACATTGCAATTATATTATCATTTTCTGCTGCTTTTTGATACCAATAAAATGCTTTTTTAAAGTTCTTTTCTATTGCTTTTCCTTTATCATACAATAATGCAAGATTATTTTATGCATTATTATTACCATTTATTGCTGCTTTTTGATACCAATAAAATGCTTTTTCTAAATTCATTTCTAAATTTTTATTATGTTCATATAATACTGCAAGATTATATTGTGCATTAACATATTGCTTTTTGATACCAATAAAATTCTTTTTCTAGATTTTTTTCTATTCCTTCACCTTTTTCATATAATAATGCAAGACTAAATTGTGCTATTTTATTATTATTATCTGCTGCTTTTTGATACCAATAAAATGCTTTTTCATAATTCATTTCTGTCCCTTCACCCTGTTTATAAAAAAATGTAAGATTATTTTATGCAATTTTATTACCCTTTTCTGCTGCTTTTTGATACCAATAAAAGGCTTGTTCTAGATTCTTTTTTGAGCCTTCACCCTGATTATATAAATAAGCTAGAGAAGTTTATGCTATTTCATATCCTTTTTTAGCTAAATCTTTACAAATTTTAAATGCTTTTTTTTTATTTATATCAGTTCCGATTCCAAAATAATAGCAAATTCCAAGCTTATATATTCCATTTATAAATTCTTTCTTATGTAATTGTTTATATATTTCAAAAGCTTTACTTTCATTTTTTTCAATGCCTATTCCAAGTTCATAACATCTACCTAAATTAAATAATCCACATAAATTTCCATTATTAGCCGCTTTGTTATACCAATAAAAAGCTTTATTTAAATTTTTATCATTTGCTATATTATTTTCATAATAAATACCAAGATTAAGTTGCCCACAAATGCTTTCATTTTCTACGGCTTGTTGTATCCATTTAAAAGCAAAATCATAATTTATCTCAATTCCAAATCCCTCTTTATAGCAATTTGCAAGATAAACCTGCGCAATAGGATAATTATCTTCCGAGACTCTTAAAAATAAATCAAATGCTTCTTTGTAATTTTTCGCAAGGCAAGTATTGCTAAAATACAAAAATCCCAAGAAAAATTGATATTTCGATTTCACTTGATTCTCGTTAAGCCATTCAAAGATTTCATTTAAAGTTCGATTTGAAAGATATATACAATGACTAACAAAATAGTCTGTTTCAATAAAATTATTTCCTTCATTTTGTGTTTTAATTAAAAGCCTAATTAACTTATCAACAAGAATATTTATACTATCTTCTTTATCATAAATTTCCAAAAATAAATGTTCTGCTTGACATAATATATGTTGTGAATTGCATTCATTATATATTGATTCCAAATTCAAATCCTGCATTAATTTACTTAGAAACAACTCAGAATTATTACTAGGCATGCATTCAACGTTTACAGTTTCCGTGTTATATTCTGGTTGAATGTTTGAATCAATTTCAACATTAGTATTTCCAAAAATTATTCTTGAAGCGATTCAACTACTTGTTGCATAGTAGGACGTTCATTCGGATCATCTTTCCAACATGCTAACTATGAATTATTAAAAATTTAAAAGGTTGATTTAATTAATTATGAATGCACATAAATAAAATATTACGTATGTTTACCTTGATACAGGTTACTATATTCGATAGGAGTATTCATAACAATTTTTTCTCTCATGCCTCCTTTAATTTTCATAATTAAATCTGCGTCATACTCTACATTTTCGGCATAAAAAGGTTTATGTCCACTAGAGATTTGCCAAAGAAGGATTCCAACACATCTGTTGAATAACTTGACGCATCAGTTATTTTTCGCGACAGACCAAAATCTGCAAACTTTATATTATTCTGATGTACAAGTACATTTTGTGCATGCTACATTAAAGAAATAAGAATATTTATTATCTTGGTGGATACAAATAATTAGCATGATAAAAATTAAAAAAAAAAAGATGTCATACTAAATCACAGTGAATAATTCCTTCGCTATGCATACATGCCACAGCATTTGCAAGTTGAAAAGCTAATTGATATTTATCACTCCATTCTAGTTTATTAAAATTTTCCTTTAAATGAGATTGCAATGATCCACCATCAGCATACTCCATAACTAGCAAATACTTGTTTGTTATATCCGATTTTGATATCCCATAAAATTTTATAAAATTTGCATGATAATCAATTTCGCGTTGCATTTTTATCTAAAGTATTTTCAAAATAATTTTGTTAATGGTAAAAAACAATATGAAATTATATTGTTGAAGTTGCATCATTTATAATAGTTTACCTCATTAACGATCTCGTTAATAGTCAAATTATATGAATGTGATAGTTTCAGAACCTTTCCAGTTTGCGCAAGAAACTTTTCCATACGAACCGCTGCTGATTTCTTCCCAATTAGTGAACTCTGCAAAATCATAATTTTTGATATAATCTTCCGATATTGCTCTTTCTAACCAAGCAATATTAGTGTTGAAATTATCTATTTTGGTAGTTGTCATGTTTATTTAAAAGAAAAAATTGGACATTCAATCATTTTTAAATAGCTTTCCTTTAATTCGTGTAACATAATTATTAAAGACAAATACTAATATTGGTTCTGTTGTAGCGTTAATTTCCGAAATGTATCACAAATCGGAATGCGCATTTGGAATATCCAAATGCGAAGATCGTTTGGGAATTCCTCGTCCCAAATGAACAATATTCCAAATGCTCAATTCAGTTATCCCAAATGATCACTGATTAACTTGTGTTTATTAAATTGAAATTGCAAACTTTTATTTTATACGTTTTTTTTCAAATAAATTAAATAGCAAATTTTATATTAATTTAAGTTGTAAAAATAAAAAATTAAACAAATTTTACACCGGCAATCCTTACTTGGATGACAATTTACATTACAATATCTTCCACTTTGTACAAATACAACGAATTGTAGTGCAAAAAAATCTTTTTGTATTTACATTTTTATATAAGAAATTTTAACTTCAGATTATTTGTAATCTTGTAGCCTCTCTAACACTATTGACATAATTCATTGTAAGGGGGGAAATGGTTTTTTTTTTAAAGTAAATCCTTAAGTGAGATCTTCGCATTTGGGCTACAACAGTTCCTTCGATGCGTACAGAAACACCGAAATTGCCATCCCTGGAGTTATTAATTCATTCTTTCGCTAAAAAAAGAGTGTATGTACATAATGTTTCAATTGTGTCGATTCTGAAATTGCACAATCGATCTACATATTTAATAATTTTGGCCACTTGAATGCAATTAATCTTCAAATGTTACATCGCTTTTGAATGTCATGAACAAGTGATATCGATAAACTTGTATTGATTCCGTACCGAGGCATTAGATAACCGAACCGAATTTGGGTTGAATAATTACCAGCAGGAATTTTATATGGAAATGTATGCTAAACCTTCAGGTAATGTAATTACTAAGGATGTTTATCCTTTATAAAATTGTATCTTTTAAATTTAAAAAAAAAAGATTTGATTTATTAGCTGCAACTGAATGCATTGAAATCACCAATGAGTTTATTATGTTGATAAAAAAGTGAAAATTTAATGCTGATCATTTATAATTAAGGTGTGACCAATAGGATTTCACTTCGTAGAAACATGGAGGATGTGACAGATAATTTTATAAAGATCACATGACCATGTCTTTTTTTTGTTGGGAGAAAATCGATAATACCGAATAATATTGCTCTCAACGCATATGTAATACTTTTTATTTTATATATAAAAATTTTAACACATTATTATCTCATTAATTCTTAATGCTTCGGATTTCTCTTTCATTATATATCAAAATTAGATAACAATGAGACCAAATTTGGGGAAGATCGAATGTCGTCTAAGGAAATGTCTAACAAAGGATAGCCTTATTTGTAAACAATCAGGGTCAAGAAAAGAATATTAGCGTCAGAACCTTAAAAAAAATTTTCACCACCAAACAACAACTTCTTCCTTCTGACATGCCAAAAAAAAAAAATTTGAATTTTTGAATTTTGAATTTTGAATTTTAAATTTTGAATTTTTTTTCGAATTTTAATTTCTTTTAAGAAAATAAAAAAAACTTAAATTTTTTGAATTTTGTCGAATATTAATTTCCTTAAACATAAAATTACTTTCTAATACACACAAAATGTCAATTGAGCAAGTACAAGATCAAGAATCTCAACGTTTTATGGTACTAAGTACTGCTCGAATTTGCATCGAACAACGGAAAATGGCAATAAAAGAGGCAGGGGATAATGATAAAGAAAACGAAAATTGCCCTAAAAAATTCGAAAGGAGTCCTGACATCGTTGTTCACCCAGAAAGTTCCATCGCTCAAGAATGTAGGAAAAGAAGTGAATATAAGAAACTTTTCTTGTATTTTGATATTTATGCGGAAGAAATCCGAAACAAACATATGGAAAAAAATACGTTCATCCCATTGGAAAACATGCCAAAGGAAGATCAGTTAAAACGACAATTTAAGGCAAGAAATCAACAAGACAGGCTTCTCTCATACAACTCATTCGAAATTGTTAATCTAATGGGAGAAAAATAAGTTTTTTCTTTTTTTTTTTTTTTTTTGTTATATATTAAGTATATTTATACCACTTCTTTTCATATGTTGAATTGAAGATGAGATTGAAAATAACATTTTTAAATCAACAATTAGATTAATAGTATTTATTAATATTAATTTATTTTTTTTTATTCATTTATTTATTAAATCATTTTTGTAAAGTATGATATTGTATGTCAAAGGATTTTCCCATTCGGGTTCAATAATAAAAAATACAAAAACTCGTGGAATAACGTTAGAATTTATCAATAATTAAATAAACTAAAGAAGTATATTTGCCCGCAAATTTTTTGTTGAAACATTTCAAAATAAAGTTGACTCCATATTAAATAAAATAAAATAAAAAATAAGAAAAAATGAACATCAATTAAATAATTGAATTGACGGGTGTAGCATATTTTAAGGAATACTTTTGTTAGGACCATCGGCTACTTCAACTTTCTTTTTTCTCGATTTAATAAATTTGCAAATGAGTGTAATTGCAATAAGTATTGCTATTATAATTAGAGAAATTCGTCAGTCTCCCCCAAAGTTCAATCTTCTTTTTCTGCCCAAAACATGAGTGGGTTGTATGATGAAAAGAATAGGAAATAAGAATTGACTTGCTTTAAGAAGTGAGTGAAACTATTTATTTAATTGCGTCGTCGTTAAATTTCTAAAGTTCCAATTCAGGCGCTTTTATATATAAATTAGGGTTTAGGATTAAGACGCGGGTTTCTCTCATGATAAAAGCCACCAAATCCTTTTGTTTACGACATGTTTTATTTCACTCCTTAACTCATTCGTTAAATCCGTTTCAAATCAATAAAGCAAATTCGACTTGAACGAATTTTTCAACATTGTTACGTAAAGGAACTAAAATTTTTTCCGGTTTGACAAAAGGGGTTGGATGATTTCTTTTCATATATTACATTCATTCTCATAATTTAATTTAAGAAAACCATGAATGGGCGCATCTTTCTAAATATGGTCATTTAAGTAAAATTGAAAAACAGAAACATGGAGAAATCTGCACACCATTAGAAATTTGTAATTTGGAATCTTCAAATTTGACGTATATAAAATGATCGTTCTTGGTCTAGAACATTGCCCATTTGACAGAGCTGCTAATTATGTAATGGATTTAATTTCCTGACGTTTAACCAATAATGGGTAAAAATAACTCCAAATATTAGATCTGCTAATTTATGAAAGATTGACAAATAATATTGCAAAATAATTTAATGAAATGGAATTTGTCTTAATGAGCGTGTGTCCATGTGGAACATTGAATTCATTTAATCTATGCATGGAATGCATGGAATTCATTCTTATTAAAAAAAAAGAAAAAGAAGTTAATGCTTTTCGAAAATTTGAAACAAGGTAATGCATAGAATTGTTTGGTCGCAAATTGATTAAAAATAAAATAATAAATATGTACTTAAAAAAGGGAAGTTGATAGACGCGCAATAAAATATAAAATGTTAAAGTCAATTATTCTATATGTCAATTGATCCTAAATAATATAATTAAATTATTGTTTACGTGAAATACAATCTGTGTACTTTTCTTTTCAGAGAATTTTAACCAGAAAATTGACTAATTCGAGCTAATCGCATTTTCGGTCTGTAGACAATAATGAATTAATTAAAGTCATTGTCACCAAATTTTTATCATTTGGTTTTTCTTCAAATATTCTTTCTACATTGTTGTAACAATTAAATGTTTGATTTTTATCATGGTTTTTCATTGTAAATAAATAAATAATAAAATTAGTTGTATTATTTTTTAATTTTTAAATTTTGAATTTTTTTTTTTTTTTTTTTTATGTAACGCGTCTCTTACTATGGGAGGTTTGATAACCACTATTTTCATTCGTTTTGCATTATTAGTTTTTCACATGATGTCGGAAATCGATATCACGTGACTTTAAATTTTAATTTATTTGGTCATAACAAATGTGATTAGTATATTTATATATTATATCATATGATCAGCACTACGAGAACAAAAGCTTTTCACCATTTATTTACTTAATATACGATATATTCTTCTTTCATATATCATTTTAAGTTTAAACCTTCAACTATGACTGATACATATTTGGTGAGAGTTGGGGGTAAAGTCTTTGAATTTTCTGAAACGAGGTGAGTTGAGGGATTTCTTGTTAAATTCTCTCCTCGTCAAACGTAACCTTTAAATTTATTTTTAATGACCCGTTCCTAGTCTACAAATGGACGCTCCAAACTTGTTTACGGAAATGTTTTGGGGTGGAAAAGTCTATGGAGTCAAGGAAATCTTCTTTGACCGAGACCCCGTAATATTTGAAGTAATTTCAAGATACTTGCGTGGTTATGAGATCTTTCCAATTTCATCCATAAACCTACCAGTTGGTATGTCGGAAAACATTTTTCGACATAATTTATTACGAGATGCAAAATTTTTTCAATTAACAAAACTTTCAGAATCCATGATAACGATGGACACCAGAATTGGAGACGTGTTCAACAGTCATTTCAAAATCGAGAAACGGTTGATTGATATCGTACCACATGTTCACTTGCAATTGAAGAGATTTGGGGAGAAACAATTTGTGGTTTATAAAAGTGAAGGAATGCCGGTTGTCTTGTTTCATATGGGTGGGGTTATATGTGATGTAGCTCCACCTAGTTCCACCGCAGAATGGAAATTTCAACCAGTAGATTTGGAACATAGTAGAATCATAAGGGATATAATTGTAAATATCATAGGTGAAAGTTACGATCATAAAAATGATGTTTTTAACGGTTGTAAAAGCATTAGCGCGTTTGAAATTGATGGTCAAAAAGTTTATGGAAGCGAGATTTATTCAAAATTCAAGGAAAAAACTGCCCAAGTTGATAAATACGGGAGAATCAGATTTTTATTAAGTAAATTGATTTTTAGTTTGGAAGTTGTTGGTGAACATCTTCAGTTCAACAATCCCATTGGAAGTTCTTCCTCTGGAGGAAAAATTAAACATAGAATTAAACCCGTTTGGGGGACTGGAATTACCGAACCTACTTGGTTAGCGCATCGAGGAACTTAGGTATTTCGCGGTTAATTATTTCGAAAATTAAACTGTTCCCCCCCCTTTTTCCAAAGATTAACTCTTTCTTTTTTTTTTTTTGCCAAATTCATTTTGTAAAGGTCTTCGATTTTTTTTTTTTTTTTTTTTTTTTTCCTTTTTTTTCATTTATTTTTTTTCTCTTTTTTTTTTTAAAAAAAATTTTTAAATCTATCTATTAAAAAAAAAAAATCGAAAATGAACAAAAATAATATAAATAAAAAAACTTATTTATAATGAAATTTTTTTATTAAAAAATTGGATATTCTAATCACCTTGCTTTGATATCTCAAAGATGATTTTTTTTTTTTTGAAAGAATATTCGTTCTATTTATAATAATATGCAATGATGATTATTTCTTTTCACATGACTACAGCATTTTCCATAAATGCATTAAGATCGTGATCCGATCTTGATAAAAAAAATTTTTTTTGATCCAACCAATATATCCAAATCTTTGAAAAGCTGGCAAATTTTACAAACTCTTTTTTCAATTTTTTAAAATCATCATCCAAATGTCTTCTATCACGGACGTTAGTGAGCGTAAAATTCGTCCGATTTATGGTAAATCTACAAATTTTTTTTTCATGATTTTTTTTTTTAAAAAAAAAAGAAAATATAATAGTTTGGTTCGGAATGGTTTGAATTTTCCTCAATGCTAAATGTATTTAATTCCTTTACCTGTCTAGAGGCGATTGATAGTTTAAATTATAAGTCCGCGTTATCGCATTGTAACAAGTTGTTGAAGAAGCAACCTAACGCTCTCATATTAAAGGTAATTTGCATTTGCATTACTTTCATATGTTTTCGCATTTAACCGCTGTTATTATTTTTCAGGCTTTGAAGGGTTTGATTCTAGAGAGAACTGGTAAATCCGAC
Organism: Funneliformis mosseae; assembly: GCA_910592005.1. Lineage (NCBI taxonomy): Eukaryota > Fungi > Glomeromycota > Glomeromycetes > Glomerales > Glomeraceae > Funneliformis > Funneliformis mosseae. Next base: position 12,624 of record CAJVPP010000596.1, read on the forward strand.
GAAGCATTACAACTATGTGATCAAGTAAAAGAAAACAAGCCCTCAGACGAACCAATATTGCAAGCTCTTACTATGGTTTATCGGTCGTTGGGGAAACGCAAGTATCTTAAAAAACAATGATTTGGTTTTTCTTTCATTTATTCACATTTGCCTTTGTTCCTTAATTATAGTTGACGACATTGTTCAATTATATGAAAATGCCACGCGTCAAAACCCTAATAACGAAGAACTCGGCAACCATTTGTTTATGGCTATGGTTCGAAATGGTGATTATAAAGGGCAGCAACAGGTGAATTCGATAATCGTTAAAAGGATTCATGGATTTTCAAACTTTTTAGTTATTATTTTATTCTCCTGTAGGCTGCTTTGAAATTACACAAGACATTTGGCGTGAACAAATATTTATTTTGGGGCATTATGAGTTTGGTATTACAGGTATAAATAAACGACTGGATATTTGCTAACATTATTTGTAAAAGAAAAATATTTAATTTTGAATGTATGTATGCTAGGCAGAAAATGCTCCTGCAGGTCAATCATCAATTTTCATGACATTGGCCGAGCGCATGATGCTCAAAGCAGTTCAAGAAGGTCGATTGAAACTGACTGAAGGTATTGATCTCTTTTTTTCCCCCTTCATTAATCCTCTTGATTTGATCTAATATTTACATTTGTTCATCAGAGGTCCATCTTTACTTGATTGTTTTGTTGACGCAAAATAAAACCAAGGAGGCTCTGGAAGTTTTGGAAGGCGACCTTGGTCAAATATGTAAGCACGATACCGAGATAAAGTATATTCGGAATGATTTGCTTCTAAAAACTAGCAATTGGTCCAAGGCAATTGAGATAAGCAAGTTATCGTTAACTGAAACGAAGTTGGTAGATGAATTAATGATATTTTATTATTGAAAAACGTGAGATTATTTGTCTTAGTCCTGATATTTATTTCTAATTAGCATAGATGATTGGGGAGCATATTTAACTTATTTGGAATCTCAATTTCATCTCATCAAGTCTAGTGAGAAGGATGAAAATGGAGAAATGTAGGTGATGATTTTCCAGATATATCATTATTTCCTTAAAGATCTTCTAGATCTTGAATTATCCCTTGAATTACAGTTTGAATAAGGCGACGATATTGGATGATGCTCGCGAGCTGTTACGTTCATTGCAAGAGAAGGGAGGGAGTTCAAGCGATGTGAAGCGAGGTCCATTTCTTGCCGAGTTGGAATTAGAATATCGAGTCATTTCGGAGTTAAAAGATTGCAAACCGGCACAAGAAATTGACATTTTGGCGATTGAGTATTTTCGAAAGTTTGGAGAGAAATCATGCTGCTTTGAGGATTTACAACCTTATTTGAAAAGTATTCCGCTGGAAACCTCCAGGATGATGGTCGAAGCATTCAATGCTTTGATTGATAGCACTTGTGAGGATGTTAAGGTGAGCAAACGGTCCTCATGTCTTGTTGTATTTTTGATTTATATAGATTATCTAAATCTTTTTTTTTTTTTATTGTAGTCAAGGATTCAAAATGTTCATAAGAATATTAATGTTAATAAGTTGGAAAGATATCTTGGGTTATTATCGGATATCAGCGAAAGTGATGCAATATTATATGTTAATAAGTTATGGAGGTCATACAATGACGCTCTTCAGTATGGTACGAAGTATTAAAATTATCGTAAATTCCATATACTTTCTGAATCAATAAAGTCAGTATAGATCCATATTTAATATATTGATCATAGGTGTAGAGTTACTAGACACTGAAAATCAATATGGCGACGAATTTGTTATCCTGGCATCTCACCTTCTTATTGATTTGTATCTCAAAAAAGGTGAGCTTTTTTTTTAAAAAAAAAAGAACAAAAACAAAAGAAAAATTACTTAATGTTGAATTATAATATTAAATTCATAATTATAATTATTATTATTAATCGTGTCGTGATGATTATTTGATAGGCCAGAATTCTTTTGTACTTCAAGCAATTTTCCTATTGGAGATGGCTTTGTGTAAAAGCAAATACAACTACCAATTCAAATTGCTACTCGTTCGGCTTTATCAAATTCTTGGTATGTGAACCGTTATAATAGGGGATTGCTGTATTCAAACTTAACCGTTTAATTATATCACAAACAGGAGTCTTTCAGAGGTCTCTCGAGTTGTACAAGTCTATGGATATAAAGCATGTTCAACTGGACACCATGAGGTTTTCAAATGTTTACGAAACAATCAATGCGATACTGTATTGTTATTAATGTATTTCTTTAACATTGTTTACAGCCATTACATTTGTGCCCGGTCGTCATCTTTTGCATTTATTGGAGAAGCTATTCGAGCATGTCATGAGACTCTTCAAATATATCGCAGTAACGATGCGGAGGTGATAATTGATTTATATAGTTTGATATACAAAAAAAAAAAGGAAGCATAGAACTCATTCATAGAAAATTTTTATTTTCAGACACCTGAAATGATAATTCAGGCGTTTAAGCTTGCCACCTTTAGCAAGGTATTGATATTTATCATTGTCAAATATTTAGTTCGCAAAGTTATTTAAGATAGTTTATTTGTTATAGGTGCAAGAATTTATCAAGTTCCGTAAGGAATTAGATTGTTCTATGCAAAGGGTTCTTTTATATAGGGAAATAGTACGTCTTGATATTCTGAGCATATCAAAAGATCTTAAGAATACAATGGAATACTTTGAAAGAGATTTGGACTCGATCATTGATCTTAGCTATGATGGTAGTTAATACGTAATTTGGTTGGGAATGTAATGGTCATCATGTTCTAACGTAATTTTATCTCTTTAGATCCTTTTTGTGCAACTCTTTATGACCATAGAGATTTTACAGTAATGACTAATTGTAATCCTTCTGGCACCAAATCTTTCGAGGAAGTTACAAGAGTGTCACCCACACTTAACGTAATTATCTTGATTATTCTATGAATGTCGGTCAAATTTTTTAATTATTCCTAGCCTAATTTTGTTTCATATTTTATTCATTCAGAAAGCTTGGTTGAAAATTTTTTCCCTCATTCCACGAATTCTCAAGACCCTGTATGCTAATAATAACGCTGACGACTTAATAATATTGATTGAGGAATTAGAGAATTTAGTTAGTTCAGAGAAAAAAGGATTGGTAATTTGTATTTTTATTTATTTTTTTTTTTTTTTTACTTGTAGTTTTCCTTTCTTGAACTTATTTATGTCTTTTATTTAAAATTAAGATAACATTAGAGGAAAGACATATAGGTGAGATAGTTTCAAGATTGGGTCGTCTATACATTACGACGAAAGAAGTTCGAGCGGGTCAAAAGGAATCTAGACAAAAATTATCAAAAACTATTGACGGGATCATTTCTATCTTAAAAGGTTTGAATAAGGATTTATTACTTTTTAATAATTCTATTTTCTTTTTAAGTTATTCACTTTCCGTATTTTTGATTTCAGATTTCTGCAAAGAGGATTTTACCAAAATTTCACTACGAGAGCTATCTTGGAAACACTTGCATCAACTTTCAACTTTTCTGGAGGTAAGGACCGTTTTATTGTTTGAAGATATTTTACTTTTTTTTCGTCGATATTAAATTTTATTTATACGTCAAATAGACTTGCAACTATATTATCATTGTAATTTACATTATAAATGAATTATTACTTAATAAAAACAAAAAATCGGGGAATAAAGACATGGTCAGTAATTAATAGAAATATTTATTCGTCAATAACCATTGCAAGGTGTTGATGATTTTTTTTTTTTTGATTTAGATCCAAGTAATCCAAACTTTGAAAAAATCTGTAAAAGAAAATCTTGAGCGATTAAACGAACAATTAAATGAATTCAAAAAGAAATTAGAGAATGAAGAAGAGTTGTATTTGGATCTTTTATCATTTATCAAATCCGAAAATGGATTTATAGAATTTTGTGAAAGTGAGGTATGTAATATTTATTATTTATTTATTTATTTATTTATTTTTTTTTAAAAAAAAAAAAAAATTATATAATTGTTTAATTTATAAAATGTTATATGTAGACAAATGTGTCATTTATAAAAGAAATCTTAGTTAAAGACGTGGGATTAAGCTGGAAAACGAGTATTCAAAATATAATTCAAGAAATTGAGTATAGGATTAACCTATGTTAATTAGATTAAATTAAATTATTTATTGTTTTCAATTATATAATTTTTTATAATACTGTTAGATACAATATATATATATTCCTTGCCAAAATAAAAGGTCATTAATGCTTAATAAGCAAGCAGTGAATGTTAAAGATCCTCTACCGAATTTAATGCTCAATTTCAAGAAAAAATATTTTCTCAAGTTTTTAAAAATATATAAATAGATTTATAGCACCAAAATCATATTGATACTTTATTATTTATAATAATTACAATTATGAATTTTTCCTTTATGCATCTAGCAGAGTAGACAGATTCTCTCTACTAAATAAAAATAAAAGAAAAAAAAAAATAGTAATACTTTTTGCTCGCTTTTTAAAGACATACACATTCATAAATATATAAAACATCAAAAACCCAATCGAGAATTGCTATTCTTTTGATTACAATTTTGAATTTTTCCATTTAGGCTGCCTTTTCTCTTTAAAAGCGCGAACCCCCTCTTTAAAGTTATCTTGTATAAATAATTTTTTAGTCATTTCAGAATCGAAAAGCTTTCTTTCAGCTTCAGTTAAAGAAGGAGATTCCAATGAATAAAGTATGCCTCGTTTTGTAACTTTAATAGCATCAGGAGAATTTTTAATTATCTCTGACGCAATTTTCAATGCAGCTGGTACAGCATCCTGTTAAAAAAAAAGGGAATCAATTTCTTGGGGTAAATAAAAAAACAAACGTGAATTGGTGTTAATTACTTTATAAAATGGCACAATTTGGTTAACAAGTCCAAGTTCCTTAAATTCCTTTGCCGAACAAATTCGACCCGTAAAAGCCAATTCACATGCACGCTGGTATCCTAAATCGAACAAGATAACAAAACTTCTATAAGAGAATGAAAATTTCACGTTAAATAAATGCATCTTGTAAATATACACACTTACCGATGAACCTTACTAATCTGGATAATCCACCATTGGCAGCAATGATACCTCTTGACACTTCAGGTAAAGAAAATATAGCATCTTTTGCAGCAACGACGATATCACATGCCAAAGTCATTTCCATTCCACCCCCTTTTTCGAATCAATCAATTCGAAGCATTTATGATAAATACTCTTGCGTGACATACGTACATCATATTTTTTATTCGAATATCAAAGGATTCTCACCAATCGCAAATCCATTGACGGCGGCAATGACAGGTTTGAAACAATCAACCCTTCTACTCAATCCTCCAAATCCGCTCGGTGGAAAATCATCAATTGATATCGTTTGATCTTTTTTTGAAGTTAATTCATCTTTTAAATCTTGTCCGACACAAAATGCCTTATCTCCCGATCCCGTGATCTATTTTAAAACTCGTTAAAAATGAAAATAAAATAAAATAAAAAATAAAAAATAAAAATTGATGATCTTACAATCGAAACCCATAACTCTGGTTCCCGGTTATACCAATTAAATACTTCATCCAATTCGAAATGCGCGGGAAGGTTAAGCGCGTTAAGTTTTTTCGGACGATTAATGGTTACAAGTAATACATGTAATGCTGGAAATGTTAATAAGCAAAATTTGGTTTTTGGAGGTGAAAATTCAAAATTTGTTGGAATTCCGGGCATCGTTACTTTTTTCAGTTATATAATAAATGAAGATTTTTGGTCGCAAGGAAGATATACAAATATGTACATAATCGTCATGAAAAGTCACGTGATAAGATCCGATAAAAAACGATAAATTATTTTTTGCTAGCCAATCAAATTCTTCAAGAAAACATACATTAGGAAAATATTATTTTATTAAAACACAAATGAATTAGGATAAAACTACTTTAAGGATTTTTTATAAAACAAGATTGAAATAATCTCCTGCATGAGTTCGATAGCAGCCGGATGACCTCTATTATCTATGGCGAGTAATTTATACTCGAGAGTATCTTTGATTTTATCAAAATTATAAACGATATAATTGATCATGTCATCTTTCAAGTCCTTCCATTTATAACCTTCACTGAATAAAACCTTAACCACGTTATCAAAGTGTAACCTTTTGTAAATTTCTACTCTCGCCTTTTGCCTTAAATCCGATATAAGATAGTAATCGGCTATTTTAAAGATTTCCATCGGGATGATATCGGTATTATTAAATTCGATCTTACCCGTGTACATGAAACGAATTACCTTCAGGAAGGTTTGACGGGAGAATTCTTGAATATCGATGTTGACATAATTGTTGTTTGTATCAACCTTCCTCTTTTTGTCATTCCTCTCTTGAAATAATTTACGAAAATATTCTGAACGGTTACTGAGGATCGATTGATAAGTGTGAATGATCCCATCCTTAAAATTTAATTGAATGTCTGCGTTCTCGGTGTTGTTGGACTCATCTATCCACGTCGCCATCAATTCCTTTGAAACTTGATTGGAAATGATTTCCGAATTGAATTGACTTTTTTCGATTGTGATATCCGAGAAAATGATACCAATGTTAACCTTTCGGTAATCTTGCAAAGAAGGAAAGTTGACACCTAACGAAAATAATTGAATCAAATCAAACCTTTATCTCGATGATTATGAGGACGAAAAAATAAAAACTCTTCTTTATTTACCCCAAGAATATGACCTCACGGTAAATTTATCCGTCTTGATAGGATTATATCTCTCGTATTCCTGACTTTTAATGTATAGCACAACTGATAATTTTTTACGCGTCTCCCAAACATTTGTCGTCAATGCTTCCTCGTGATTTGGAATCGCGATCAAATATAAAATACAACTTCCACGATTGTCAGGATCCGTCTATTTTTTTTATTTTTATTTTTATTTTTTATTTTATTTATTTTAAAAATAAAAAAAATCTTCATTGAAAATTAAAATACCTTGTAAAATTTTAATTGCCAAAATGTATCATTTGATGTTGCAAAAGGTGGTGAGAATATAGGATCATCATCTATCTCATTTTGAATCATGAATTCAAAAATTGCTTTTCCGTTATGACTAATTGTCATATCGATTCTTGACCGACGAGTATATAATATTAAGAAAAAAATAAAAAAGAACGAAAGAAGAAAAAAATTGGAAATTAAATGTCTAAAAAAAAAAAAAAAAAAACCAGAAACAAAAATGAGAAAAAAAAATAACGATCAAATTATTTTTTTTTTAACGCGTTTGTATTAAATCATTCGTTAAGAATTCCGTTCATTTTCAGTAAATGGTCATTACGTTTTGATCCTGATTGACAAACAAAACATGTGCAATACATCCATTTTTATTACGATTTTTTCACTACTTCAGTACTTAATTTCTGATGCGACTTGGAACTATTCACATTTCTGAGATGAATATGTCGAAAGAAACGTTTGTAAAAAAAAAAAAAAATCACGTTAGAAGTGGAAGAAGTTAAAAGAACTACGTTCCAACAGCCTACGTCGTACCCGTAATTACTTGATCGTCTGCTTGAATTATCGATTTTTTTATATCACAATGCAAGTCTTACTATTGACGCGTATCGATAATCTATTGAAACAAAACATCTTTAGCGAATTGAACCAAAGTATTTAATTCTTTATGACGCGATTAATTTAAACTTCCAACATTTAACGGAATCAAAAAAAAAATTTTTAATTGGATATCTCGAAAATTTCTTTGAAAATAACTTGTTTAACGACGCATCAATCTCATTCAGCAAGCCAGATGAAATATCTATAACACGTGGATTGGTAATAAAAGTAATGAAAATGGGTTGGATCAATTGCAAGTGGATGCAATTAATGTGGGAAATAGTGATCGGAAGCATTATCTTTAGAGTGATAATTATCCATTCCTTTTATTGTATAAAATTTTTATTTTTTTCTTACATCTTGAAATTATTCAAAAATTAAATAAATGTTTTTAATATTTTTGTTTTTAAAATGAGTCTTCTATTCCAAATTAATTTTATTAACTAATATTTTTTGTAATTTTCTATAAAAAAAAAAAAATCCCTTTATTTTAATGATTTTTTCAACAACCTATCCACAATTTCCTGAAATATTTCGATTCCCGCAGGATGACCCTTATTATCAGCCGACAACTTTTTATATTCAGGGGTTTCTTGTATTTTTTGAAAATTTTCCACGATGAAATCCATGATATCATATTTAAGATCATTCCATTGCCAGGCCTCGTTAAATAAAAGATGCATTGCATTCTTTGTACTTAATCTTTTGAAGATTTCAACCCTGGCTTTCTGTCGTAAATTTGATAAAATATACTTGTCAGCTACTTTAAATAGTTCTATAGGTGATACAAGGTTGAATCGAACTTCATCTGTATAAAGATATCTCAACATTTCATAAAATACGGCTTTAGAAGTATCTGTAACATCGACAACAATATAAACTGGATGATTCATGGTATCATCGGATGATGATGATGATGATTCTGTATCAGATGGTGCTTTTTTCCTCTGTTGTGATTTTTGTAAATTTGACATTTCCGCCCATTGACCTTTTAAAAAACCCGAAAAATATTCGGAACGACTTGATAATATTGATTTACTCGCGTACACAATTCCATCTTTAACGTTAAATAAAACATCGGATTTTTCTGGAACATCTAATTCGCGACCCCATGTTTCTAAAATATCTTTTGATTCTGGTTTTGTACTAAGAGTAGAATTATATCCTTTTGATTCTAAAACGGAATTTTCAAATGTTACACCGATTATGACTGACGAACCATCCGTTATCTTATTAAAATTTTTTCCTAAATTTCAAATTAAAAGATATAAATATTTTGATTTTGATCTCTCTCTCTTTTTTTTTTTTTTTTTAAAAAAAAAAAAAAAAAGTCCGATATCTTTCTTACCCCATGATTTACTTCTCAAAGAATAATCATCAGTAGTTATAGTATAAGCTTTACTAAATCGTGCGTTTTTAATAAACAATGAAGCAGAAATACTAGCTCGATCACACCAAAATTGAGTTGAGACAGCTTCTTCAGAATTTGGAATAGCAGTCAAAAAGATTAAACAGCAATTTGGATTCTCGGGATCACTCTAGTAAAAATAAAAAAAAAAGAGTGTAGGTTAATGAACTCATTTCTCGGTTATTTTTGTATGAGTAAATAAATTATGAGAGAAAAGAAATTATTACCGGTTGATACTCAAGTTGCCAAAACATATCATCAGCCGTTGAAAAAATAGGGGTATAGACACTTTTTTCCCCAATTGCTTCATTGTTGGGAACTGTAAATTCAAATGTTGCTTTTCCTTTGTTGACAAACATTTTGATAAAACGGGGAAAGTGAAGAAAAAAAACCGATAAAAGTTGTGAAAAGGATAAAATTGATCCCTTTTATATATCGTGAATGATCTGCACGTTCAAGGATCAGCGCTCAATGCTTAAAAATATGGAAATAATTAATAATAACAATATTTTTGGCGTCCTTTAAATTCAGCAATACAACTCGTTACATTAAGTTTTTTTTTTCGATGTAACAACTAAAATAATTAAATTATTGTTGAAATAAATATATGCAGGATTAATTGATTTAATTTAATTAATTAAATTAAATGATAAATTTGAAAATTTTTTTATGCGCATGACCCGTGTTTTGATTCAATGAGACAATAAAAACAAAAATTTTTGTTTTATCAAAATTTAAGTTTCTTCCTTTGGATGAATCCGTTTACAGTCTCCCATCTACAATAAGCAAAGAAAACGTGAAAATTTTGTTTGTGTGTAATTATAATAATATATACTGCTGCAATTTCATACCAACAAAACCGTATGACGTCATACAGCCAACCCTTATATGCAAGAATACAAAATTTGAAAAATTTTGAATTGATTTCGTCAAAGAAACATTATATAACATTCAATCTGCCTTCTGTAGTAAAATTCTATTTGGTGAATACAAATTTTGCAAACTTAGAAAGATATAACCATTAAATAACTAATGATTTATTACATTTAATATTACTTTCACGATGTACAAATATGAAACTGTTACAATTGATAACGATAAACGTTTATTGGTTCGAATTGTTTGATTTACATCTTTTGTGCAAGTGAAGAAAAAGGTAAATCTATAATGACATAAATCATTTGATATAAAAGGAAATAAAATTTTAGAAAACGTTTTGAAATGTGCATTGACCAAATTTCTAAATTTTAACAAACAGATATTAAACTTAAATACATAAGAAATCCTAAATTGGCTAATTAATTTTTTTTTATCTCGCATGCCATGTCGGAATCTTTTGGGGAACAAATAAGTTTTGTTAACGACACCAATGCTGATTGGTTAGAAAAAGCGATTTCTGAAAATTATTTTAAATATTTTGATTATGAAGAGTTCACCAATATGAAAAATATCAACAGCGGCTCTTTTGGGAAAGTTTTTCGTGCAAACTGGAAAAATTCTAATGTTATTATGGCGATAAAATATTCATATAAATCATCTGTTAAAGAAATTGTTAATGAGGTAAGTATTATTTCACATAATTTTTTTTTTTTTAATCATATTTAATATTAATACATGTAAATGATAAATTTATGATAGTTAAAAATTCAGCGTGAAGTTGATTATCATGCAAATATTATAAGATTTTATGGTATCTCAAAGTTCAAAGGCAGGTATTTGTTAGTAATGGAGTACGCTGATAGTGGATCATTGCAATCATATTTAAAAGAAAATTTTAATAAACTTGAATATAATGAAAAAAATCGATTAGCATTTCAACTTGCAAATGCTGTGGAATATATGCATCATGAAGACATAATCCATTGTGATTTGGTAAGATTTATAATTAAATATTACAATTTTCTTTTTGAAGTTTAAATTAATAAAATTATTATCATTTAATCATATAGCATGCAAACAATATCCTCGTTCATCAAAACAATATTAAATTGGCAGATTTTGGTTTATCTAGAAAAATAACTGATGTGTCAAGTCATTTAACAGACGACGTGTATGGCGTCGTTCCCTATGTTGATCCAAGATATTGGAATAAAAGTCAATCTTACACATTAGACAAAAAATCTGATGTTTATAGTGTTGGAGTCCTTTTTTGGCAAATTTCAAGCGGTTGCAAACCTTTTGAAAATATTAAATATGATGCAACTTTAATTATGGATATCAAAGAAGGAAAGCGTGAAACAATTGTTGAAGATACTCCAATTGAATATAGTAATCTATATGAAGGTAATATTTATAATATAATGTAAATAAATTATAAATGTATACTAATTCTATATCATTCTGTTAGCATGTTGGAAAGAAGATCCAAATGAGCGTCCTACAATACAAGAAGTTGTTAAATATCTTCAATTAATAATTTTTGGGGAAAATAAAGTTATTTGCGTGGAAGACAAAATAGAATTACCAAAAGAAATTCATTCTCATCTTCAGTCAAAATTTACAAGCAAAACATTTAGTTATAATTCTGATTTGTGTTTAAGTAATCTTGCGCAGAATTTAAGACCAGAAGAAAATGAATGCAATCCCTATATACTAAAACAAGCAAAGGTATTGTTTTCGGAGATATTTAACTCAACAGATAAGATTGATATCTTAATTGATAAATTAGTTATGCTCTTGATTAGAACAAGGGACGAAAGCAATAATTTTAACGAAACAAGACAGTTTATTAATCAATGTATCATACTTTCGAATCAAGCAGCAAATGATATTATTAGTTGGCTTAAGGAAAATCAAGATACATCAAAGAAAGCATTCTTTCTTGGATTTTTGTACTTTAGTAAGTTTAATATTGAAGAAGCATTTATACTATTTAAAAAAGCAGCAGAAATGAATTATTCTATTGCGCAAGTATATTTGAGCAAATGTTATAAAGATGGATTTGGTACTAAAGTCGATAAAGATTTAGCATTTAATTGGATGAAAAAGGCTGTAAAAAATGGAAGTATATGCGGTCAACTTGATCTTGGCAGCTATTATAATAATGGTATAGGATCAAATAAAGACTTAAAAATTGCATCTTATTGGTTTCAAAAGGCAGCAGAAAATGGTAATAAAATAGCACTATTTAACTTAGCAATATGTTATCAAAATGGAGAAGGCGTTGATAAAGATGTAAATAAAGCATTTAAACTATATAAGAAATTAAATGGTTATATTAACGCGAAATTTCAATTTGGATCTCATTATTTTAGCGAATTAGAAACTGATGTTGATAAAGTAAAAGCAATTGAGCTATTTAAAAAAATGGCAGAAATGGGCAATGTTACTGCGCAATACACTTTAGCTATATGTTATCAAAATGGAGAGGGTGTCGATAAAGATGAAAACAAAGCATTTGGATTGTTTAAAAAGTTAGCCGAGATCGGAAACGCAAATGCAAAGGTTCAGCTTGGAAATTATTATATTGATGGGATTGGAACTGACAATGATAAATCAAAAGCATTTGAAATATTTAAAGAAGTAGTAGAAAACAGATATAATGATATAAAATATGATATTGTATCCTTATATGAAGAGAATAAAGAAGTAGAAACGAATTTAGAAAACGCATTTTTTTGGTATCAAAATGCAGTAGAAAATGAATATGAAATAGCACAATATAATCTTGCAACGCTATATGAAGAAGGTGAAGGAACAGAAAGAAATTTAGAAAAAGCAATTTATTGGTATCATAAAGCGGCTGAAAACGGTTTTATTGACGCACAATACAATCTTGCATTATTGTATGAAAATGATAAACAAACAAAAAAGAGTTTAGAGAAAGCGATTTATTGGTATCTAAAAGCAGCTAAAAATGGCTATATAAAAGCACAATATAATCTTGCAATACTATACAAAAAAGGTGAAAAGTCTATAGAAAATTTAGAAAAATCTATTTACTGGTATGAAAAGGCAGCAGAAAATGGTTATAAAATTGCACAACATAATCTTGCCATACTATATGAAAATGGTGAAATTATAGAAAAGAATTTTGAAAAAGCATTCTATTGGTATGAAAAAGCAGCAGAAAATGATAATAACATTGCAATGTATAATTTAGCTCTATATTATCAATATGGAAAAGGAATTGAAAAAAATTTAGTTAAAGCCTTTTATTGGTATCATAAGGCTGCAATAAAAGGCAATGAAATTGCGCAAATTAATTTAGCATTTTTATATAAAAAGGGTAAAGGTATAGAAAAGGATTTAAAAGAAACTTTTTATTGGTTTAATAAAGCAGCAGAAAATAATAATGAAATTGCACAATACAATCTTGCATTATTATATGAAAATGGTGAAGGAACAGAAAAAGATTTCCAAAAATCCTTTTATTGGTATAAAAAAGCAGCAGAAAATGGTAATAAAGTTGCACAAGCAATTTATAATCAAAATTATAATAACGATAAAAATAATAGTCATAAAGATACATTTGCATTATATAAAAATTCAGCTGAAAATGGACATATATTTATAAAATTTCAACTTGGATATTCTTATAATTATGGAATTGAAATTAATATTAATAAAGCAAAAGCATTTGATTTATATAAAGAAGTAGCAGAAAAGGGATATATTAAAGCACAATATATGATAGCAAATTTATATAAAAAAGGTGAAGGGATTGAAAAAAACTTAGAAAAAGCATTTTATTGGTATAAACAAGCTGCAGAAAGTGATAATAAAGTAGCACAATATAATTTAGCCATTTGTTATCAATATGGAGAAGGTATTAATAAGGATGAAATTAAAGCATTTGAATTATATAAAGAATCAGCTAAAAATGGATATATTTATGCAAAATTTCAACTTGGAAATTGTTATAAATATGGAATTGGAACTAGTGTTAATCATATAAAAGCATTTAAATTATATAAAGAAATAGCAAAAAAAGGATTTACTTTAGCACAATATAATCTTGCATTTTTATATGAAAATAGCGAAGGAACAGAAAAGAACTTAGAAAAAGCATTTTATTGGTATTGTAAAACAGAAGAAAAAATAAGTATTCATGCAAAAAATAATCAAATATATGAAAAAATGGAAGAAATGAAAAAGAATTCAGAAATTTCATTTCAGTTATATCATAAATTAGCAGAAAATGATAATATGGCACAATATAATTTAGCTATATTTTATCAAAATGGAGAAGGTGTTTATAAAAATGAAATTAAAGCATTTCGTTTATATGAAAATTTAGCAAAAAATGGATACATCAATGCAATATTTCAACTTGGATATTTTTATAATTATGGAATTGGAACAGACATTAATAAATTGAAAACATTTGAATTATATAAAATAGCAGCAGAAAAAGGATTTAATATTGCACAATATAATCTTGCTATTTTATATAAAAAAGGTGAAGCAATTGCAAAAAATTTAGAAACCGCTATTTATTGGTATCAAAAAGCAGCAGAAAAGGAATATATTAAAGCACAAAATAAACTTGCATCATTATATAAAGATGGCAAAAAAGTAGAAAAAGATTTAGAAAAATCCTTTTATTGGTATCAAAAGGCAGCAGAAAATGGTAGTAAAATAGCACAATATAATTTAGCTATATGTTATCAAAATGGAGAAGGAGTTTGTAAAAATGAAATTAAAGCATTTGAAATATATAAGAAATTAGCTGAAAACGAACATATAAACGCAAAATTTCAACTTAGACATTGTTATAGTTATGGAATTGGAACTGATATTGATAAAACAAAAGTATTTATTTTATATAAAGAAGCAGCAGAAAAAGGAAATACATTTGCACAATACAAACTTGCATTATTATATGAAAAAGGTGAAGGAATAGAAAAAGATTTGAAAAATGCATTTAATTGGTATCTAAGAGCAGCAGAAAAAGAGCATAACGCTGCACAATATAAACTTGCATTATTATATGAAAAGGGTGAAGGAATCGGAAAGAATTTAGGACTTGCTTTGTATTGGTACCATGAAGCAGCCGGAAATAATAATAAATCAGCACAATTTAATTTAGCTGTATATTATCAAAATGGAAAAGGTGATGAAATCAAAGCATTCAATTTATATAAAAAATCAGCTAAAAATGGAAATATAGATGCAAAGTTTCAGCTTGGATATTGTTATCATTATGGGATCGGAACTGATGTTAATAAAACAAAATCATTTGAATTATATAAAGAAGCAGCAGAAAAAGGTCATAATGGTGCACAGTTTTATCTTGCGCTTTTATATAAAAATAGTGAAGAAATAGAAATGAATTTAATAAAAGCTTATAATTGGTATTATTTAGGTGAATGTTATGAGCTAGGAAATGGTGTAGGTAAAAATTTAGGTAGTGCGTTTGAATTTTATATGAAATCAGCCGATCAAGGATGTTTGGAGGCTCAATATAAGGTTGGTTATTATTATGAGCATGGAATTGTAGTTGATGTCAATAAGAAAAAGGCATTTGAATTCTATGAGCAAGCTGCCAAAGAAGGAAATAAGGATGCACAAAAAAGTCTCGCGTATTTATATGAACATGATGAAGGAACAGAAAAGAATATAGATAACGCTATTTATTGGTATAGGAAAGTCAAAGACAATGAAAACCAAGTAATTCAAAATAATAAAGTAAGTTTTTTTTTAATATTATTTAATAAATTTATTATAATTTACGATATTATAAATAATAATTTGTCTATGATATTTTTTATATTGACCCAGTTGCGGAAGGTTCCGGAACAATAATTTATGATATTTAAAAATACTATCAATAACATCATCACAAATACATACATTTTTTCACTAGAAGTTGATAAGTAATACATCTATTAAATTTATTTATTTCTTTGAAAATTATATTAATAAAATTAATGATAGGGAAGGTTTAATTCATTTTGGATTTCGCAAGTCGAGAAATAGTTCATATATTATCAAAGGTTACAAATAAAGGCAGTTAGTTTTATGCAATTCTTTGTTTCCGAATACAACATAAGTATTAGATAGGTCTGTTGATGATAGGGAATTAAAAAAATCTATTTCTATCATAAGAATATTTGTACAACTTATATCATTTCCAAATTTTGCTAGTAAAATAATCTTCTTGATAATATTTATTCAAAGAAAATTATAACACATTAAATAAACAGCTTAATAAGTGCATGCTAGAGGTTAAATCAATTCATATTTCTAAGCCTTAAAAATGCAAAGTTTTCTTTTCGAATATGTTTTTCTATAACTAAACCCTAATTCTAATACTAACCCTAATAAGTAACCGGCAAATAAATCCGGCTACCATTTTTTATGGGTTCGTCGCAAACACACCATATTTGGCCTAAAGATTATATTGGCATATAAAGTAAATTTGATTTTTTCCGGCAGGCTGATTAGATTAAATTAGGTTAAATTAAAATTAGTTATGATCTACCGAGTTGGAAAATTCAATAGTTACGGATGGATTGTAACACATCATTAATAATCAATACTAAGCTTTGCTAGGCATGATTACCAATTCCTACATATGCATG
>CAJVPP010000597.1:0-29174 GCA_910592005.1 Funneliformis mosseae
TCTAACCTCTTACCCTGAAGTCTAACCTCATTTTGACCTTATGTTTGTATAAATAGATCAGTTCTAGAAAGGTTTCTAGCATATTATAAATTTATATATGGTGGAAATATATTATTTTTTCGTCTAGAAAACTTTTTTGATAAATACTAAGTCTAACTTTTGATTTACAAAATCTAACCTCTAATCAGAAATCTAACCTCTAGTATATTTTTTTATCCTAGTATTTTGCGAAGATTTAGCTCTAGAATGGTTTCCTGTGTATCAGAAAAACTAAGTATACAAGAAATAATTCCTTAGCTCTTAGAACCGTAACTTGATAACAGCTAAGTCTAACCTCTTCGAGGTTAGATTTAGCATTTTGGTATCTAGAGATTAGACTTTAAGATTTTTGGTTAGACTTAGTGACCTTTTATTTATGATCATGAATCAACTTTAGAATTAATTCTAGAATATCATAAATAATAGTATACATAAAAGGTTTGTAGAGACTCCACAAGCTTAGCTTTGAATCTTCAATTCTTGCTAATCTCACATCACCTTGAACTTAAACAGAATAGTATATTTTTTTTGATATATTATTTGGGATTAAAATTGGGCTAGAAAGGCTATAAGAGATTGTTTTATTCTTGGTATCATGCGGGGTAATTTAATGTCAAATTGATACCAAATATTTGGATAACGAGAAAAGCTTAAATTTGAGCTAAAGCTTTAAATTTAATAGAGGATTTGTATAGCTAGAAGGCTTTAAAAATATGATTGAGAACTATTTCTGAATATAATTTCGAATTCTGATCTCAGAACTCTCATTTTTGCTCTATTGATGCTAATATTTTTTCTGATAATTTTTCTTAATCATGTATTTAAAAAAAAGAAAAACATATTATAAAGATGAGCTTAAAATTTATTTTATAGAATTACTTGTATTAAATAAAACAGATATTTTATTATGGTAGAAAGTATATATAATATTTAAATATTTATTATAATAATATATTCTTATATTTAATTAATTTATTAATTTATTAATTTATAAATATTATTAAAAGGTTTATATAAATGAATATTCAAATTTTTCAAAAATAGCTAATTATTTTAGATTAATATAAATATTAATTGTATTATTTTATAATTTATAATTACTCATAAAAATTTTATTATTTTTTTAGTTACAAATGTATCAATAAAAAGAATATTTTCAAATAAAATAGATTCGATAGTTCAGAAAAGATGTAATTTAAAAGGTAAAATAATAAATACATATATTTTAAAGGATAGTTAAATTCAGATTTAATTAATTAAAGATTATTATAAAAAAAGAAAATTATTTTATTTTTAAAAAAATAATTTGGTTTAGTTTTTTATTTTTATATAAATAGATTAAAAAAACTTAGTATTTTTAAGTTTTATAAAAATTTTATATCTACTTTTATTTTTTTTTAAAAAATTTTTTAACTTTTTGTAATTATTCTATTTATAAATTAAAAATAAAGATAATTTATTTATTAATATAAATTTAGTAATATAATATTAATAAAATTAAATATTTTTCACTAGAATAAAGAAAATAATGTTAAGTATAATTTTTTAAGAAAATCATTTAAAAGTAAAATTCTTTAAGAAAATCACTCTGAAAGCAAAATTCTTTAAGAAAATCGCTCTAAAAGCAAAATTCTTTAAAGAAATCATTTCAAAAGTGAAATCCTTCAAGAAAAATTGCTCTAAAAGGAAAATCCTTCAAGGAAATTATTCTGAAAGTGAAATCTTTAATGAAAATTATTCTGAAAATAAATTCTTTTAAAGAAATTACTTTAGAAGTAAATTCTTTTAAAGAAATTTAATTTCAGGTGAATTTTTCTTTAAAAAAATATTATTAGATATTTCTTTTTAAAGAAAATATTACTGAATTCATTTTCTTCAAAAAAATGTTATTAAATTCATTTTTTTTCAAAGAAAATGTCATTTAATATATTTTTTTAAAGAAAACATTACTGAAACTATTTTTTTTAAGTAAATACTATCAGAGTAGCTTTTCTTTAAAGAAAAACTACCTTTAGATTTATTTTGTTAAAGAAGAAAATACAGTCTAACAAGTCAAGTTATAGCATGAATCAAGTTATGGTATAAGCTGACTTATCTGATTTATAGCTTATTTATAGTAGCTCAAGCTAAGCCTAAATAAGTCAGCTCGTTTGGCTTACAAGCAGTTTGACTTATGTAGAGTTTTAATTCTTTTTTATAATTATTAAAGATTTACAGACTTGTATTTATCTTTTTTTCTTTTTAAAATATAATAAATATCAAAATATTTATTCTAATTATTTAATATTTAAATAAATTATTAGTTTTAATAATTGTATTATTTTTTATTTATAAAATTTTTTTTTAATTAATTATTTTTTATTTATATTGCTTCTAATTTTGTAAAATTAAAACATTAACTAAATACTAATAAATTTTTTTGAATTTAATAATAAAAAAGTAAGATAATTAATGAATATTTATACTTTTATTTTAAAAATTTTAAAAAAACTAATAGAAGAGCTTATATTTATTCTGAATGTTATTGATTTCATTGAAAGCTAAAAAATGTATACTATATAGTAAATGTAATAAGCTAACCATTTTACTTATAGGTGATATTATTATATATTAAAAGGTATTATATCATCTAGTATTATAATATATTATAAATATTACACAAAAAAAGACTTAAATGATAAAAATTAAAAATATGATAACTATCTAAAATAACAAATAATTATTATAATTAAGTAATTAGAATATTTTTAATTAATTATAATAAAGAAAAATTTAGGATAATTTTTATTAAACTTATTTTGTTAAACTTATTTTATTTTAAATTCTTAAATTCCTATTTAATGAACTAAAACTTACTGAAATTATTTCTAATATAATATTTTTGTTAGATTTATTAAATATAATAAAAAAAAATCATTTTTAAAAGCTTTTTTAATAAATAAAAAAATTGATATAATTTTTAAATTTGAGAGATTTTTATATATGTAAGGATTTTATTTTAAAATCTTTAAACATATATTATATATAAAAAAGTTATAATATTAGTTATACTTAATATTTTAATTTTTTTAATCCTATCATATTAAAATTAAATTAATTGATTTTTAAAATTTAAATTAATATTTTTAATTTTTATTTTATTAAAAATAAATTAAATATATTATTATTTTATTTGCAATTTTAAATTTCTTATATATAAACAATTAATTTATATTTTAAATATAATTTTATTTTTTAACTTTAAAATAATATATATAGCTTAATTTTTGTTTTATTGAGAAGATAAATTAACAAATTTTTGCTTTAAAGTTTTGTTTTTAATTATTTATTTAAAATTAATATTTTTATAATTTGAATAATTTTTAAATTTAATAATTATAATAAAATTTTTCATTTTTATTAGTTAATTATAAATCATATGATATAAAATTTATGCAAAAATTTAAATATAATCATGTGATATTGAGTATAATTTACAAATATTATTAATCTAGAATAAGGTAGTTTTATTAGTTCAATTTATTTGTATAATATATTTCTTAGAATTTTCAAAATATTTTAAAGAAAAAGTATGAAGAAAAATATTTCTCACAAATTTTTTTATTTTAGAAAATTTATTATTGAATAAAATATATAATTTATTATTTTTTTTAAAGAAGTAAATAAAGTGAGTTGTAAAAAAAAATTAAACAAATAATCTCTTATTTAAATATCAGATTTTATTATATATTCCAGTTTAGGATAAAGGCTTATATCCTATTTAGGTTAAGGATACTCATAATTTATATATATAATTTTTGTTTTATATTAGATTAATTCAATTTTAATCATTCAAATTTTTGATTAGCTAATAAAATTATATAATATGATTAGTAAATCAATATCTTTAAAAAAAGAAAATTAACATGAATCAAATACAAATTAAAGAGAAATTTTTCTACTAATATATTAATATAATTTTTATAGATTTTCAAATAAAATAATTACATCTTCATACTTACTTTTACCTAAACCAGTTTTATATAATAGTAGCAATAACAAACAAGTTCTCAACATATTCTTTTTTAATAACAAAATTTTTTTTTTAACAGTAATATATTTTTTTCTAACAGCTGTATAATCTTCAATTATATACTTTTCTTTATTTTACTTTAGTAGCAAAATTTGAATCTAAATCAGCTTGAAATAGATCAAGTATACATTTTAAGATATTAGTTTAAAGGGATAAAGATAAAGATAAAGGTTATAAAATAAATTAAGATTCTTCTGATGAAAAGTTTGAAAATAAATGTGAATAAAATAAAGTTAAGATTATTTTAAAAAATTATTCTTTTTGGTTTAAAAAAAATAAATTAAAATTTTATAATAAATATGACAAAAAATGTTTTACTTAATAAAGAAGCAAATGCAATTAAAAGTAAATTTTTTATATTGATTATAGTATATTAAATTATTAATATTTTAATTTTTTTTACATTTAAGATAAATTTAATTAATAAAGAAGTATGAATTTATAAAAAGATATAATAATTAAATTGGAAATAAACAAAAGGATTGGTATTAGTATAATAAAATGGATATGATCTTTAGAATATATGAAAATATAATCCTTTTATTTTTAACAAATAAGGAAACAGATATTATTGAAAAAGAGGCTGTTAAAATTAATAAGAAAAGCAAAAAAAAAATTTTAAAAACAATGTTGATGCTATATTTATAGCAATAGCTGAATGAATCAAATATGTAAAAGAATCTGAAAAATAAAATGTTATTAAAAAATGATTAATTGGAAGTTAAAAGGAAAGGTGAGCAAATGAAGAAAAAGGTCAAGAATGTAATTTGAGTAAAATGAAAGAATTAGAATTGAAATTACAAAGAAAAAATTTTAATCTTTATAAAATATTTGATTCAAGTAATAAGAATCTAATAAAGAACATAATCCAAGAAGTTTAGCTTTTTCTTCTTCTTTTTAACTTCAAGTTCTTCTTCAGAATCATTTGACTCTCCGTCAGAATCCTCAAAAATCTGGCTTGATTTAATAAAATTTACCAGTAATTAATTTTCAATATTTTGTTGATATTATAGATAAATTAAAAGTTGTTTTACGGCGATCAAATCTGATTTTGATCGCATGATCGGATTGGTTAACGGATTTTGCGATCAAAAAATCCGACTAGGGTTAATTTAATAATATAACTGTAAAAAAAAAAAAATTTTTTTGATTGGTCGATTAAAATCTGGTCTGTCACACACGAACCAACTTTTTGGGCGGCGTTACCGAAAAATTAAAAACCTTTTTACATTTACACGTTACATGATATATATCTTTCATGAGATCAGATAAAGTCTCGGTTTAAAGATTCGATATTTATAATGATGTCTCTCTATTAAATAAATGCATACATTACATTTTAAATAACAAGTACAAACTATCTTTTTTATTGCTTTTATTGATTTGCATATAATAATTAATAATAACAATTTCTAATGATTAAAAAAAAAAAAAATTACAAATAAAGTCCTTCTGGTGTGCCTTCTGTTTTACGGTAAAGAACTTTTTCACGCGCTTTTCTAAAATCTTCAGCAATCACTTTCATACGCCTTTCACGAAGTGCCAATAAACCTGATTCGGTACAAATAGCCTTTGAAAGAAAAAAAGTGAATGGTGTTAACTCTAAATCTAAAGGTAAACTTGATACTTGTTTAATACATTACCTTTATATCAGCTCCACTCAAATCATCCTTTGACATTACAAATTCTTCAAGATCTACATCCTCTGCCAAAGTCATTCTACTGGTATGAATATTGAAGATACGCCGTTTGGTTTTCACATCTGGTAATGGAAACTCAATCTTACGATCAATACGACCCGGACGAATTAATGCCGGATCGAGTGATTCAATACGATTTGTTGCCATAACAACCTAAATTATATTAATTCTTAGATAAACCTTTACGTTATGCGTTGATTGATTCAAAAAATTATTATATAACTTTATTACTTTAACATCTCCTCGAGAATCAAACCCATCCAATTGATTTAAAAGCTCCAACATAGTTCGTTGGATTTCTCTCTCCCCACCAGAATTTGATTCATAACTGATAACATCCATGATTATTAGTAAATGAAGAAATCATCAACTGTCAAACGAATAAAATTGAATTATAATCATACCGCTTTGTTCCAATCGCATCAATTTCATCAATAAAAACAATTGAAGGTGCGTGTTCTTCTGCGACACGGAACAATTCACGCACAAGTTTTGGCCCATCTCCAAGGTATTTTTGAATTAACTCCGATCCGACAACACGTAAAAACGTTGCTGATGTTTGATTAGCCACAGCTTTGGCTAACAGCGTCTTTCCTATTTAATGAATACATAATTTTAAATAACTTATTTGTGAACTAATAATATTTAATATTAAAAATTATTTTTACCTGTTCCCGGAACACCGTATAAAATAACACCCTTTGGAGGTTTAATACCCATTTCTTCATATAATTCTGGATGTGTTAACGGCAATTCTACAGATTCTTTAATTTCTTGAATTTGTTGTTCTAAACCCCCAATATCAGCATATGATTCGGTAGGTGCTTTTTCAAGTTTCATTACACTGACCATTGGGTCTGTATCGTCCTGAAGTACACCGACAACGGACATGGCCTACAATAAAAGCAAATTATAAAAATTATGATAAAACGATAGAGTAATTGATTCTAAAATAAAAAAAAAAGAAAAAAAAAAAAAACCTTGTGATGTAGTAAAATTGAACAACCAGGCTCTAATAAATCTTTATCTACAAAAGATAAAATGCTAACATAATACTCTGGTCCTGTAGATGACGAAACAATCGCGTGGTCATCATCAATAATTTCTTCAAGAGTACCAACGCCCATGGGCGATCCGCGTAAATCGTCTACTCGAGTTCTTTCTTCCTGTAATTAAAAAAAAAAAAAAATTTAAACGGATCAATTAATTATTTTTGTAAATAATTAAATAAATCTGGTTAATTGAAATGCATACCTGTGCCTTCTCTTCTTGGGGCTTTAATTGTTCCTGATTTTGAACGAATTCTTCTTCCATCAACAAATAATCTTTTATCCGTTCCATTTTTAAAAGCTTCAACCGACATCGTGTTGTAGGAAAAACTAAGTTAAAAAATTTCGTACATTAAATAATTTTGTAAAAATAAATAAATTATATTCAAATGTACATTATTACTACCTGCTGGTAATTTAGAAGTTGCGTCAGGTCCTCTCTTCTTTTTCTTCCCAACGCGAGTAGGGAGAGGTGGTTCCCATTTTTTTTTCTTGTCTTTATCCTAGAATAATTGTTATTGGCCACCTTTGAGCGTAAAAGAGCGTATTAATTGAAAAAATACAAAACCTTGTCATCTTTATGTTTGTCATCATTAGGGCCACCAAATGGAGGAAGACCTCCACCAGATTGAGTATTTCCCTACAATTTATACAATTAATATAGTCAATTTATAAATAATAATTTAACGAGAAAAGTTACTTGTTGAGAGATCTAAATTTACCATTTCTGTTTTGAATAATAAAAAAAGATCTGATTAAAATATTTAATAAATCTGAATTATTTATATAAAGATAAGGTTGCGTAATCGCCTATTACGTAACATGTAATGCATATATAAAAATCACATGAGTGGAACGTCTCGTGATTCGTTTAAAAATTGGTATATACTGTATATATATATATATATATATATTTTTATTATTAACATTAAATTGATTAAAGAAATTTAAATACAATTAAATGGAAGCTAATGTAACTTTCCTATATTCCCAATAATTTTTTCGAATGGTATCATGCTTTTCTGCTAAAGTTATGCAAATTTTGATCCCTTCTGCTTTATCCGTAGCAGAACCATTTCGTGCTCGACTTTCATGGATATCTACAAGACATCCAAGTGCATGAGGGGATATAATTTTTTGTTCTTCAACCTCTTTGCATAATCCTTCTAAAATATCAATATCCTTGTCAGACTTTGCAATAACTCTACATAATAATCATAAAACCACATTATTTTTAAAAAAGAGAAAATTTTGTTAAACGTTATATAAAGTATATATACCCTTTGATATAATTCCACGGGCTTATATTATTTGGAGCCAGCTTTATCTTTTCAATAACATAACTGAAAACAAATAATGTATCAAAACTTTTATAAACTACGATTAAGGTTTCTTATCATTGTCACTTACTTAATTTCTTGAGCAAGAAAATCATCAGTAGGTTTATTCGGATTGAAAAAAATCGCAAAATATCTTTGATTCCAAGCAGAGTTATTTCGAACATCTTTATCCAAATATTTATCAATAAATTCGAGTTCACCTTCCCATAAATTAAAAGTTTTTATAACCCATTGTCTATAAGTCCATGCATGATAATTTTTTGCATCATCATTCAAAACATTATTAATGAATGGTAATTCGCGAGATACATCCATAAGTTTTTCCACTATAATTTGCCGATGATGCCTTGAAAATGAAATCTTGATAAATAATTGCGACGCATAATAAAAAATGGTGTGAATTAACCTTACCAAAGTTGATAATTCTTCGGGTTATATTTTATTTGTTCGTCTACAAAATCCAATTCCTCATAAAGATTTTTATTCAAAAAGAATAAAATTTGTTGACGATAACGCCTGCACAAAATATTGTGAATGAATCGATCAAATATTTAAAGAACGCGTTAATAAATGTAAATTCTGCTCACCAGATAGTATAATGAGCAGGGTTATGTTCGATAATTTGTTCAGTTAAATCTAAGGCTCTTTCACTACGCTCGTCTTTTTGAGCAACGGCGCGAAAGTAACCCATAGCTTTGGCGTCTTTTAAAAAAACATTTTGATTATTATTAATTGACTACTACTTACTTATATAAAAACAAACATACATTCAGGGTTATATGCAATTGGCGCTAACGGGTCAGGCCCATCGTCCTGAGGAATGGGAGTAATATCGTTCCAGACTTCTGCTTCTAATGTCATTTTAAGTAAGTAGTGTTTTAAAGAACTTTGAAGATTGTGATGATCATATGTTTGAGTTCAAAGAGCACGTGAGGAACTCCGCGGGGACCACAAACCTGATTGATAATCCGTAATCTGCTGTGCTTTGATGCTACGTCATATGCACGAATTAGATAAAATGAAACACACACAGATGCCGAGTTATATATATGAATAAATTTGAATCTTCTGAAAACAATATATTTCTCGTTCATTATTTTCACTATTTCACAATTTTATTTAAATTTTTTTAGATTTTATTTTAAAACTTTGCTTAATTCATAATGGCGTCTATATTGAAATCGTTTTTGGATTGGCTCAGAAGTTTATTTTTTAAGGTATTTTTGGTCTCTTTTTTATTATTATTATTATTATTTTATATCCAACTTCATACTTGGAAGAGAATATTAAACATTTCATTCTAACATTATCGTTATTATTAAAGACGGAACTAGAGCTTACTCTGGTTGGTTTGCAGAACAGTGGTAAAACTACATTGGTCAACGTTATTGCGGTAAGTTTAAATGCAGTTTTTATTCAATAGAATTTCTTATTGAAAAATTTTCTACAATAGTCTGGTCAATTCAGTGAGGACATGATTCCAACAGTAGGTTTTAACATGCGTAAAGTCACGAAAGGAAATGTCACCATGAAGTTATGGGACATTGGTGGGCAACCACGCTTCCGAAGTATGTGGGAACGATATTGTCGTGGTGTAAACGCTATTGTGTAAGTACAATCGAAAAAAAGAAAAAAAAAATATATTTTTTTCCTGGATAATAAATTAATTCTTTTCTATTTAATAGATTTGTAATTGACTCTGCAGATCATGAGAAATTAGAGGCAGCAAGGACCGAATTACGCAGTCTTTTGGAAAAACCTCAACTTGCAAACATTCCAGTTCTAGTTTTGGGCAATAAGAATGACTTGGATGGAGCATTGCCAGTTGAAAGGATCATTGAAGAAATGTGAGAAAACTTTTCTTGAAGAAACATTTTTTGGGAAATTATTTAATATATTTTTTGTTATCATATAGGAATTTAAAATCCATCAATAATCGAGAGGTTTCTTGTTATTCGATCTCTGCAAAGAATCAAGTAAATATTGATATAACTTTACAGTGGTTGATTAGGAAGGGCAAAGGATCAAAATAAATGAATTAAATGAATAGTTTAAGGTTTGATTATGGAATTTTTTTTGTATGATTATTTTTTTTTATTTTCACATATTTGAAATTCGAATATTGTAGTTTTATAGGAATACGCCGCCTTTTCATTTAGGTTTCTAATATTATTAATTTATAAATAGGTTTTAACAATATTATGAGATTGGATAAAATATTTCATTTAATATTTGAGGTTTTTCATTCATTATTATTTTTGTCTTTACATCAAATATATAATAAATATATAATTATAATATTTAATCTTTAATTAATTCGTTAAAATTGTAATAAAACTTTTTTTATACAGATCATAAATTTGTTATTTTTAATGAATTTCTTAGAAAGAAGACTTTTCATATAGTTGAGAAAACATGTCACGTGAATGATATGTTATATAAAGTATATATTGTTTGAAATGATTCATTTTCAGATTTTCAGATCTTCGTATATAGATAGGGTTGCAATATCAATTGAGAAATTATTAAATGAAGAAATTTTCGATGCTCATGACGCGTCCGATCATTCAATGTTAACATTCTAGTGTTTAGTTTTTCATTATATGTTCGAACTTCATTTAAAAGTTATATTTTCAAAGAATACAAACTGAATGTCAAATTTTAAATCATTGCGAATAATTAAAACAAAAGATAAGAACTTGTTCCCAATCGGGTTAGATCGCTCGTTTTTTTTTGTTCCTCTCAATATTAGACCTACAAACTCAAGCATCGTATCACATCTCCTCAAAGTGTTACAAAAATTTTCCCTCGTGTTATTTATCCATAATGTGGAATTTGTGGCAAACGCGTTCTATTATTATTTTACGTGTCATTCCTAACTTTTTTTTTTATACATTTACTTTTTTTTTTTTTTTACCTCCTCATAACAACACGCAACTTTCTTTTATATCAAAACAAATCAATCTCACGCGAATGTACGTGCCTAATGATTCGTTATAAATAGCCTCTTCCTTCCTCCCTATCCTTTTTTCTTCATTACTCATTCATAAGACTCCTTTCCTAACAAAACGCATTTTTAACAATAATTTGACTTCCTTAATTCATAAATTCAATAAATTCACAAATTCACAAACAATTATAATGGCAAAAGAGAAGACAGCAAAAAAATCCGCCACTGGTAATATATGATTTAAAATTGATTCAAAATTTTTACTTTTTTATTTTTTCTTTAAATTTCTAAATAAAAAAATTAAAAAAAATTTTTTTTTCTTTTATTCTTTTCTTAGCCAAGAAACTTACACCATATAACAAGTTCATGAAAACTGAAATCATAAAAGTAAAGGCAGAAAATCCAAATCTACAACACAAAGAAGCTTTTAAAATGGTTGCTCAACGTTGGAAGGATTCGTGAGTTTTTTTTTTTTTTTGAATCTCTTTTCTCTCTTTTTCTTTCGTTTAATAAATTTTTTTTCTTCCTTTTTTAAAAGAGCCGAGAATCCTAAAAATCAAACTGCAAGTCAAAAGTAAAAAGGCGCCCGTTACTACTACTCTTTTCTTTACACGATTTTTTTATGTGACATTACGAAAAGAATATATTAAATGAATAATTTGAATGTAGTAGTAAAAGATATATATCATCCATGAACATTTTAATTTCTCTCCCCCTCTTTTTTTTTTCATTCGGTTTTAATTTTTGTTTCTTATATTACTTTTTTTTTTTACTACTTATACACTAATAAATCTTCAGTACGTAAATAACTCAAATATGTTATAAACAAAGGTTCCTTGATAAAATAAAAAATTTTAAATTTTAAATGTCAACTGCTTGATTCAATTCTTATATACATTGCGAATTGCGAATAAAAAAATAAATAAATCGAACTTAATTAAACTTTTCATTTATTAAATTTATCTTTTTAAATCCCCCGTGCATTATTCATTCCTCCTCCTCATTAGATCCTTCTGGAAATCCTTCCCAAACTTGATATAATCCTTCCAAATAGGCTTGAGAAGTTTTTAGACGGAAAGGATCGTATGGGAAGTACTCTTCCATTGATAAGATAGAATAATTTCTATTGTCTATATGAGTATACTCCTCGCAAGTCATAAACCCTACGGCTTTTGAAATGAAGGAAAACATCTTAACCGTATTTTTAACACAATACTATATATATATATTTTTCCATTAATTAGTAATTATGTTAATCAAAAAATCAATGAGTGATAATTTAAAACTTACTTTCAAAGGACAAAAAATTGATCCAATAATTTCCTTTAAATCTTCCGCTTCTTTGCTCCATATCTTCTTGTTTCCTACGTTGATTTCACAAAAGTTTTTCCACCGAAAACAAAAAATGTACATCGCCGTTTGTACAATTAGATAAAACTTTTCATGTTTCGACTCATCTGGAATACGAATGATGTTTTTATGAGTCATAACATACTCTGTTGCCCATTGTGTTAATGCGCGCATGCAGTAAATGACATCTTCAACATCTAAATATTTTGCACGGGCAATATATGATGCAACGTATTGTGCAGCAGCTTTTTGGATAATTCCCTTTCCTTCATCGTCGATTAATTTATGGAGAAGTAATTTGATGAATCGAAGTGCATACATTCTATCCAATGAGAAATACCAAAATGGTATAAATTGGATATATCGTGATTTGATAGTATATAATATAAATTTCTCGAATATCGTGAAGATAGTTTCGGTCAATTTCATTCGTTGTTCTTGAGTTCCGTTTTTATAAGAGTAGTCAAGGTAATCCAAAACCAGTTTGATAATACAATCTAATTTTTGGATTCCGTTTGCAATATCAACAGCAATAACGACAGGTGCGGAATCCTCGATATCCAAATCGAGAGATTCCGCGTTTGCATCATCATAATCTTCAAAATTGGGTCTTAATTTGTAAAAATCAGT
Organism: Funneliformis mosseae; assembly: GCA_910592005.1. Lineage (NCBI taxonomy): Eukaryota > Fungi > Glomeromycota > Glomeromycetes > Glomerales > Glomeraceae > Funneliformis > Funneliformis mosseae. Next base: position 13,131 of record CAJVPP010000597.1, read on the forward strand.
CGAACTGTATCTAGTGCTGTAAAGGCCTACGTTAAATTCATCTAAACCTTCTTCCATATCTTCGATCTCATCGATTTGTCCTTGAACTTCGGTCTAAAACAACAGTCGAGTTCAATTAATATTAATAGATAAATATATATAACCTTTTTAACCAAACCGGATATAAATTAATTAATTACACATACGTCAAGTTCAATCATTCGTTCGAAAATTAAAGTTAAGATTTTATGTTGTAAGGAGGGTGTATACTCAATCAATTGCAGTAAATTTTTTACGTACACTATGTATGCTCCAAGAGATTCTCGTTTGTGCGGAAATCCCCTATATAATATATGAAAAAGTTCTTTTTCTCCCTGGGGAATCCTATGAACAAGATTTTTAATCGCATAATGTACCTTGCCATGTGCCTTTTCCATTTCTAGTACTTCAAGTTCTTTATCCTCCTCTGCGGAATATGATTTAGGAAAATTTTTAGAAAATCGTTTGTTAACATATTTTATCGCGCAAAAATACGATAAATCAAGAAACTTACTATAAAGAAAATTTTTGACCAACATTTCCAACATGGCTTCTGTACAAGACGGATAAGCTGCCACTAAATTGGTTAACAACATTACATATGCTATGGCCAAATTATTGTCATGATCTGCCCAATTTAAATTCAATAAAGTATAAACGAGATCTGAACAAGTTGCATCGAATTTATGTGATGTCCGAGAGAGGGCTAAACACCAAATCTTTAATTTCTTTGGATTTGGATTAATATTCGATGAATTGTTTATTTGACGAATTAGCTCATAAAAAGGGCCATTGTTGTCCTACATTAATATTATATAATTATCATAATTTCAATCATCCAATTCGCAAAATTTCATCGAAACAAAGCTACTACTTGAACCAAAATAAGTTTAATAATGAAAATACCTACCTCTTTCCTTTGTTTAATCGCCTCTTCAATGACACAAATCATCATTTTAAACTCTTGTTTCTGTATATCTAACTCGGTTTCCTGAGTTTTGTCAGTTGAAATCATCTTTTCAACTGGATTCGGGCGAGTTTCAATCGCATTGTAACGAGCAGCTTTTAATTTCATAGGTTTTGAAGCAGGCATGAAACTTATGATAATGATGATTCAACTACTAACAAAAAAAAAAAAATTTGGATCATTAAATAAAATTTCATTATATCACGTGAAACTTTTTTTGAACCAACCGCATACATTTTGAAAAATAAAGTTTTACCAATTTTATTTCTAGATATTATTAAATAACGACAATAAAATGATAGTAATTTTAATAAAAAATAAAACAATTTAATCGAATAAAATGAATTTTTAATAGATTTTTATAACACGTGACAATTAACCAATAATAATCACATATCAGCGGAAGAAATTAAATTTAAAATCTTTCGAGTGGGACAATTTAAGTTTTGATCATACATCCAATAATTAAGTTACAAAGATAATGAACTGGACGAATTTTGGGATAAAGTTACATTACAACTTCCTCTTTTAGAAAAAATAGCACGTAATTATATATGTTTTCTTGTGCGGTAGAAAGGAGTTTTTCCGCATATAATAAAATTTTAAATTGATAAATTTGATATCGGAATTTTTACGGGTCTCTGATTAAATCCATAAAATTTCACGTGACTTTTTATTATAATTACACCTGCTTTTTCGTTTACAGTTATATCTACAATTTACCTATTTTTTGAAATAAATACGATCTATTTAACCTCAATTTTATTTTTATTGTTTCCAACACTATTCTCAAAATCTCAAAATGGCAATGGCAGCAGCATCAGCGAAAAACCGGAACGTAAGTATAATGTCACCTATAGCTTATTTAGTGAGTTTCTAACAGTAATTCTGCTATTAGGCCCGGTTACCACCCGAGGTAAATCGAGTATTATTTGTGAGAAATCTTCCATTTAATATTACTTCTGAAGAAATGTACGATATTTTTGGAAAGTATGGTGCAATACGTCAAATTCGGCTGTAAGTTTTTTTTTTTTCTTCATTCAGGGCCTTGTCATAAATCAATACGATTATCTTACGAGCTTTCTATTGTAGAGGATGTGAAAAAGATACACGCGGAACAGCATTTGTAATATATGAAGATATATTTGATGCGAAAGCTGCTTGTGATCATCTTAATGGTTTCAATGTTATGGGTAGATATCTTATTGTACTTTATTATCAACCTAATAAAGTTACTAAAAAGATGAACCTCCAGAAAAAAGAAGAGGAACTAAGAGAATTGAAGAGGTTAAACTTATAACTTTTTATTTTTTTAATTTGAATCCAATTATAACCAATTAATTAAATAAATTCTTCCTTTATTAGTCGATATGGAATACCTGATCAGGATTAATTTGACTAAGAAACTAAAAAAAAAAAGAATTACGAGAATTATAAAGTGAGACAATTAAATTTATGTGAATAATATAGCCAGTATACTATTTTCATATACTGCAACGTACCCTTTTAACACTTGCACACAAATATAATATTTCTTATAATAAGACGAATAAATTAAATTCCAGATAGATCGATCTAGTTCAATGTTGAATATCATCCCATTCTCTCCCTTTAACTTTTGACAAATCTTCTTTGGAAGGAACTCTTCCACCACTAAAGTATCCGTCCGCAATTTTTTGCATCAATTTCAACTCTAATAAAATAAGGGTTCATTAGCATCTTCAAATCATGATCATCAAATAAAAAAAAGTATATAAACTACCGGGAATCTGATGGAATCAACTCATCGGGAATTGGTACGCGTTCATGAATAGCAATTCCAGAACCAACGATAGCCTCGTATTTCATATTTGACATTGACATCATTCGATCAATCTTAGTAATACCAAGCCAATGCAACACGTCGGGCATCAACGCTTGAAACCTCATGTCTTTAACACCGGCAACAATTTCTTTAAAAACAAAAATTTTTCTTTAGATTAATTTTAAAAATGACATTCGTTAAATGTATTCAATAAAGATACCTGTTCGCAGGAAGTAATTATCGGCAGTATCCCCTTCCGCGGAACGTTTACGGGCGTTATACACAAGATATTTCGTGACTTCACCTAGAGCGCGTCCTTCTTTACGGACTTTATAAATCACGCGATTAGAAAAGCGTCGTATTATTTGATCGTAATTCATTATAATATTTAACGCTTACAGTAGACTATAACTCCGGATCCGCCATTTTGAGCTTCCTTCAAACATTCTTCCATACCGAAAATCAAGTATGGACGACAAGTACAAATATCTGATCCAAACACATCGGATCCATTACATTCATCATGTACTCGCACCGTCAATTTCTTGGAGGGATCGCTTACATTTTTGGGATTTCCAAAGATATAAACTGAAAGACCTCCAATTGGAGGCAAAAAGACTTTAAGATCTGGCCGTGTAATTAATTCTGGATACATTCCACCAGTATCTTCAAAAAGTGCTCGACGTAATAATCCTTCATCAATACCAAATCGTGCAGCTACACCTGGCAAAAACCATACAGGCTCAACTGCTGCCTTTACGACATTTAACTCTCCTCCATCTAACACAACTTTGCCATCGACCTTTAATTTTCCTTCTTTAACATGATTTTCAATTTCTGCCAGCTTCATATGTGCTTTAGTAATGGCAATAGTTGGGCGAATATCAATTCCTTGAGAAATTTGATTGGCAAAGCACGTCGTTGTAAGATGACCAAAGGGATCCAACGAGACAATTTTATCTGGACTTCCCCATTGTGGATGAGGACCTATTTTTACCGAAGGTTCAGTATTTTTAAAGTCAGGTTGGTGATTTGGGTCAAGTGCTCTCATAGCGACTGCTAAGGCACGATAAACACAATATGAACCTCCGTAAGCGCCAATAGCATTACTGCGTAAATAAGTTATTGATTAAGTAAATGTTATTGATTAACTGAAAAAAAATAGTTGTTACATTAAAAAAAAAAAAGGAAATTTATATATTATATAACATACCGGATCTTGATACTTTTAGGATGACGAGAAGCTACAATTGGACCGCGAGTGATTGGTTCCAATTCACCCCATTTAAGAGAGATAGGCTTGATACCAAATTGATCAGGATATGCTATAAATGAATCACAAAGAGATCTTTAACATATAATTATAAAGCGAAAACACGAATTGAATATAAAGGTCCTTACTTGTAAGTATTACTCTGTCACTATATATTGGTTCTCCAGTTGAACTTATACTAGGTACTGGACCTGCTTTCGGCTGTATTTCGTTTTCTACAACTATAATACAAAAGTAAGATATTTGTAACTATTCAAAAAAAAAAAAAAAAAAATTCGCACGAACCCACCTTTACTTGTAATTATGGTTGTTTTGGAAGTATGTGTCGCGGGATCAAGTTTTTCTTGAAGTTTTTTCAGTTCTTCATTATTCTGAGCTTGGTACAAATCAAACTAAAAAGAAAGAAATATTTTAATATATAGATCCAGGTTAAAATATTCAGTCCTGATAAACAAATACCTTGGAAGCTAATAATTCTTGATCTTTCTTCAGGCCATCAACAGATTCCAATATCTTTTGAAGTAATGTTTCATTTATGTTGGGAGAATCATGGGTCGCCATTTATGTTTGTTTCTTTAGTTTTGAATAAAAAGTTTTCTCGGTGTAAATTTTCGTTATCCCAAATTTGTTAATCGGTTTAATTAATATATATGCATTAGTCAACTTTTCGCACGGTCGTCGTCATTCGATTGGTTGCATTGAGTAACTGTTTAATAAGGATCTTAGTCCGGTTTTTAGACCGGTCTTAGGTTCGATTTTTGAACTCAAATATTTAGTTACGAAATGTCTTGAGATAAGACTAAAGAAGCGTCATTTATAGAATTAAACAAGCATTATGACAGCGGAAGCTTAATTATTGTTTTTAATATTTATTAATAACGCAACAATGGAACCTTTGAATAACTACGTTTACTGATTCTTTCGTTGATTCAGTAAAAGAGCTTTAATTATTGACTTCAGTTCCTGGATATTTTGCCACTTCGTGGCAAAATCCACCAATCAAATTATCCGGGTACGGCACCGTCAAAGTATTATAATTCAATGTGACCGCACATCAATCGAAAATGTTAAAGATTGGCAACAATGGTTTGCATAACGCATCATTTTATCGTCTATTTCCCAACGTGAATGATCAAAATCTGGATTTATTTTAAATACATATTGGAATCAATGCTAGGAAAATCAGGTTCTGGGGATGTATTAAGTTAATAGATTAAAAATGTAATAAGAATTCTCAGAACCTGATTTTCCTAATCTTCCCATAATCAAAATTTTTCGAAATATCGGGCAAAAGAGCCCATTTAGGTAAACTTTTCAAAGTACTCTAATTTAGCCACCAGTCTCCGATTGGCTGGTATAATTATTTGTGACATCCATAGCGTGACAAATAAACCTAACCCACCGAAAAAATTCTCTCTCAAAAATATATAATAAAAATTGAAAACATCACCAGTGTCACGCCGGTGACAAATCACCAACCCTAACCCTAACCCTAGCCAAACTTTCTAACCTTAACCCTAACTAATCTCAATTATACCAGCCAATCATAGCGTGGGGGGGGGGGGTAAATTAGTAAATCCTCAAAATAAGGGACAATTAAGTATCAACTCAATTTATGAGCGGACAATATAAATAAATCGACACGTGACGGACCGATTCAAATCCTGATCGGTCACAGGGACGATGATTTTTTGTGGTGATATAAAGTAAATTTTGTGTGTGATAAAAATAAATTCTGTGAAATTTTGTGATTTGGCCGGATTTAAGCAAGGTTGGCCAACATTACGACTCGTAAATTCTGCCCAAATTTAGTGTTTACCGGAATTACAATGATTGCAAATCCTAAATTAGGCCAAAAACTTGAACCAAATTTTGTGATTTTCTGTGAAATTCTGTGATCACAATAAATCATTGTCCCTGATCGGTCATATGATCTGATCGCGTCTCCCTGACATCCCAAACGTTAATAATGTTTTTCGGTTTCGTCAAAACTGAATACGTTATCAAACATGTCCAACATTCACGCTTCCAATCACCCTTTAGTCGCTCATAAGATATCTATTCTTCGCAATAAAAATATTAAACCAAAACAAGTAAGAGAACTTATGCATGAAATTGGTCAACTTCTTGCGTACGAAGCTACTGCCGACTTACCTGTTAAATCTGCAGAACCTGTAAGTTTAAAATTTCGAAATTACAATAAAATACAGTGTATTTTACCGTAATATTTAATTATTTGATGATTATGACATGTTTTGTTCTCATAGCAACAAAGTCCCCTGAGTACATATCCGGTAGTTCAATTGGCACATAGAATAGGACTTGTGCCTATATTGAGATCTGGTCTTAGTTTTGTCAATGGTATGAATTTTCTCATTATTAGAATTTACTTAATCATCTATAAGAATTTGATTTATTATTTTTTTTTTAAAAAAAAAGCCGTGCAAGAATTGCTTCCAACCGCTAGGGTTTTACATCTTGGAATTTTCAGAGAAAAGTTATCACTTCAACCAGTAGAATATTATAACAAATTACCCTCAGAACCCAATGTTGATCAAGTTATAGTCTTAGAACCAATGATTGCCACAGGAGGAACCGCTACCGCTGCAGTCAGCATTCTAAAAGATTGGGGAATAACATCAACGATTAAATTCATTACGGCAGTAGCTTCTCGTCAGGTAATCTAATTGTAAAGCACCAATTGGAGGAAAGAAAAATATTAAACTCTTTATTTTAGGGTCTCGATAAACTTCATAAAAAGCATCCAGACGTAGAAGTTTTCGTGGGTGTAATCGATGAAATTTTGGATAGTAATGGGTAAAGAATTCATATAATAATATCGCTCTAAATATTAGTAGATACTTTCGTGAAATTAACACATTTTCATTTCATTTCATTTTAAGTTATATTGTGCCTGGATTAGGTATGACTTTTGATTTGATATTGTTCTTATATGAATGAATCCTTCGCTTAAAGGGTTTGATTTTAATTTTTTCTTTCTTTTAGGTGATGCCGGTGATAGGTTACATGACACGCCAAGTGCATAATTAAATTAGATAATGGTATTGACGTCATATATATTTTTGATATTTAAAGCGAACTTTTTTTATTATTTTTTTTTTAAAATTTTTTTTTTTTTCTTATTTTAGGTTTGATTCAGATAATTAATACAATAAATTAATTCTTTCATTAATTAATTAGCATTAGCGTTGTTAAAATAACAAAATTTTGAATTGACATGATAACTGAAATTGTCCATTTCTCGTAGGAAAAAAAAAAAAAAACATTATTTCCCTAAATTATTTTCTTTTCTTTCCCTTCTTTTTGGAAGGTGACGATGTTGAACCACTAACTGAATTAGATTGACCACTACCGGCAGCAGCAGTAGCCAAAGAACTTGAACTAGTACTAGCTCCACCAATATCACCACCACCTTTTCCTTCTTTTAATACACCACTAAAGGTTGCAGGAGAATGACTTGGTGGAAATTGTTGTGGATTAATTTTTTGAATTTTTGATAATTCTAGCGATACCTTTTTAATCAATTCCTTACCTAAAAAAAAAAAAAAAGAAATAATGTTTTCGATTTTTTTCTTAAAAATAAAAATATTAATAATACAAAAATGGTAAAGTTTTATTAAAACTTACGATTTGAAACTTCTGACCTAAAGGGTCTTTTATTTTCGGTAAATAATTGTACGCGTACTCTACCAGGATTTTCCCAATCACGAGGGTGTGTTTTATGTGGCTAATTATTACAATAAGATTTTATAAAGGAGTCCTATTAATTATAAAGATTTTTACTTGTATAATAATACCTCATATAAACTATTTAATCCTATATTTTTAACAGCTTCAGCGACATCTTTTGCTAAAGGATGTGGAGAAGCAATATCTTTGATAACTTTTCTTCCTTGTTGCACAGTTTTTGTTGAATCGAAATAAACAGGATATAAACATATCCAACTTTACAAACAAATAACAAACACATTAATGAATTTAAGGTTAATGATTGATTTTTCTCGAGAATAAAGGTGTATAATATATAATTACGATTTATATGCACTACTATCGTCTGTAGGTATTCTTGAAAATTCGGGTAAATAATCTGGTGGGTCATCATCATCCAATTCCATCATTGGAATTGTAGGAAACATGTTTGGAGGATTTTGTTTTTTTGAACCTCTTGGCATTATTATTTACAGAGAAAAAGAGAAGAGAGAGATGGAGGAAAGGAAATTTTTTTTTTTTTTAGAAAAAAATTTGCATTTAAATTTAACTACCCAATGAAATTCGGGTACTACATTAACTCGGAATCTGAGAACACGTGATTACCAATTTTGATTTTTACAGTTTCATTCTTTTTAAAGCAATAATATCTTTCAAATTACTAAAATTACCTAAGAGAATCAACTAATCAACTAATTAGATACATTATTATTTAAGAAGTTTTACCCAAAGCAGCTTGAAGTGCTTCATAAACCTCTACTTCAATTTTAGCTACTGCCTTTTCTTCTTCTGTGGAAGCTGTTGAAGCTACACGTTGTGCTTCTGCTAGGTTTGTTCTAATGGCCTAAATAAAAATTTGTTTAAATAAAATTTATAAACGAGAATAAATACATAAGGTCGAATAAAAAATTTCGGTTGTTGAAATTTTTTAAATGATCCAAGAATTTACCTCAGGTGAAAATTCATCCAAAGGAAAAGCTTCAATCGCATTGATATCAAGTGATGAGTTGGGATTGACAATGGCAAATCCTCCGCTAACTAAATAAATTTTAAGTAAAAGGATTTTGAATCACAAAAAAAAAAATGATAAGATAAAAAAGACTTTTTATTCAGACAATACACAATACGTTATATACACACCAAAGTATTTTTTACTTGTATTAGGATTTTCTAATATCTCAATAACACCTGGTTTCAATTGTTCAATGGATGGGACATGATTTGCTAGAATACCCATATCTCCCGCAGTCGAAGCAATGTTTACTTGTTGCACTTCAGCTTTTGAATAAATTGTCTAAAAAAATTGAATGAATTAAAAAGGATTCAAATAGTAATCTAATAAAAGAAAAAGTAATTTCTTAATGCTTAAATTTTTACCTGGTGAGGAAGTGCAAAACTTAAACGTAGTCTATCACCTGAACCAGCCGGTGCTTCAGTAGCATAATAGCGAACTGATAATAAAAACGAGCTTAATAATAATTCTTTAAAAATTTCAAGGCAAAAAAAAAAAAAACGTAAAGAGCGAAAAGTACCTGCCTGAGGTGCAAGGCTTAATACGGAAGGCAGCTCTGGCAGTTCTGGCTAGAAAGCTCATTTTAGTTAACTATTTGGAAAGGTATTTGAAATTTTTTTTTTATTTTACTTTTTTTTTTTTTTTTGGAAAAATTAAAAACCTGATTTCACGTGATTTATTTGATTTACATGGTGAGTCAAAATTTCAATTAAACGCGTCCCTCGAAAAGTTCTACTGTACTTTATAATGAGTTCATTCTTTCAGAAGCAAGGTGTCACCTACACTAGGTCTGCAAAAGTTTCTAACTCAAACTTACCATGGATCGAAAAATAGTAAGTTAAATGTATTAATATCTAATTACTTTATACATTTAATATAACTTTTTATTTTTTTAAAAAAAAAGTCGACCCAAGTCCTTAGATAATATAAGTGCTCAAGAAGAGACTTTAATGACTTTGAGAAATTCCAAAGATAATGTAAGTACCAAGATTTAGTTATAATCTAATTTTATTTAAAGACTTACATATCTTTATTTTAAGTTACCTCACATGTTATTTTACGGGCCTCCGGGAACTGGGAAAACTTCTACGATCTTGGCGCTTGCACGCGAACTTTTCGGGTACTAATTATAATTCGTGCATCAATTAACCATTAAATCGAAATAACGAATCATTAATCTTGTATAGTCCAGAATTGATGAAAACTCGTGTTTTAGAATTAAATGCCTCGCATGAGCGTGGAATTGATGTGATTAGAGAAAGGGTAAAGAACTATGCTCGATCATTTATTATTAACGATATTAATAAGTAATGCGTTTATGAACTTTCATTTATTGACTTTTGCATTTTGGATGAGCTTTTTATATTAATCATTTTGATTTACAGAAAAGGTCCAGGGTTTAAAATTATAATCTTGGATGAAGCAGATTCTTTAACAAAAGACGCCCAAGAAGCTTTGAGACGCACGATGGAAAAGTATTCCGAACTTACCCGGTTTTGTCTCATTTGCAATCAAGTATCTTGGTTGGTTGGTTTTAATATAAACATACTTTATGCTATTCGTTTCATTTAACGTATAATAACGCGATATTTTAGCATTATTCCAGCGCTGAAATCTCGTTGTACATTGTTTCGGTTCAAGAACATTGGCACTGAAAATATGAGAAATCGTCTTGCTTATATTTGCGAGCAGGAAGGAATTAATTATCATCAAGAGGTATAATTTCTTTTGAAATTGTTTGCGCGGAATTAACATAGAGGTATAAATATGGGAGTGTTTCTAGGAAAATCAGGTTCCGAGAAATTTTTGACTAAAATTAAGAGCTTAATACATTTTAATATAATAACATCAAAAACTAAAATGCAATAAAAATCTCAATTTCGCTAAAAAATTCCCGGAACCTGATTTTCCTAGCAATCAACCCATATGGTATAAATATATATGATAAGAAATTTTTATGTAATTTATTTAGACACTGGATGAATTGATCAAAGGCTCTCAAGGAGATCTAAGAAAAGCGATTACTTGGCTTAACAATGCATCTAAACTTCACATAAATGATAAAGTCACGGTCGAAACAATCAAAGAAACTGCCGGTGTATGTAAATTTTTACGTTGTCTTTTTTTTTTTTCAAGTGAATATAATTATTCTTACCTTTTATCGTAGATTGTACCAGACGATGTAATTAATGGTTTAATGGAATGTGCTGCGAGCAAATCTTATGACACGATTCAAGAGACTGTTAGCGACGTTATTGCATCCGGATATTTTGCAAAGCAGATAATAGAACAGGTAATGTTGTACCATGCAATTTTTTTTTACCGCAATAATGATTTATTAATATTAATTTATGACTTAGGTTTTCTTTCAAGTTCTCAAAGATTTACGATTTAATGAAAAGCATAAATTTAATATAGGAGAAAGTTTAGGAATAATAGACAAACGCTTGGCTGATGGTGCCTGTGAACTTTTCCAAGTTCTTTCTTTGATGTGTACAATTTCAGAAAATATGGATTAAAAAAGATGAGACATAACATCATAGGAAATTACCACAATATTACAAGTTAGTTTTAAAAGAAAATGTCCTAAAGTAATTTATTATATTTTCAGTCTCATTGTGAACTCTGTTATATATATACATACGTACCGTTTTTGCCTTCTTTATTATTGTTTACTTTCAAGAAAACTTAGATATTTCTCTGGCGATCTTAAATATATGCATTGAAAGTTTGATGCTTTTTTTGATCACGCGGGCGTATGTGAATCTCTTCTTGAGGGGAAATAATGAATTGACAAATATTCGTTAGATTATTTGTCTTCCTATCAAATCTTTCAATTTTTCTCATAAAATAATTTGTTATGAGTTCTTCTAAACAGAATCAATTAAACTCTTGGCATATGAGTCAAAAAATTTAATTTTATACTGTTAAACTTTCTTGATAAACTGCAACAAATATACGGGGATAAACCCAACGAACGATTATATTTCTGTTTAACATCATTATCCCCACTCTACAAATTTAGTATGAAGAAGTTAAGGTTAAACGTGCTGAAATTCTACCTTATGCTATTCAACATTTATTAATCACCTTATATATAAAAAATTTGATCTATATAGTAAGCTTATTACTATTTTAAAACTATTAAACGTTATATACTATAATTTTTGCAATTAAAAGTTTACTCAAAGTTTAAATTTCAGAATTTATTCCTAAAAATGTTAAAATTTATTATTTTTACGATACTAGAAATGAACAACCTATAAAACTTATATAATCAAACTTTAATATATAATTTTTTTTTTTTTTTAATAATTGTTTTATTTTAAAAAAATTTATTTATGAAAAAATATTTTTCTATATTTTTTTTCAGTTTAAATAATATAATATAAAGTTCAAATTATTATAGTTAAACTATTATTTAAAAACATAATAGATTCAAATATTATTAATCCGGAACGTTTAGATGTTCGCACGCTCAAATTTTTTTTTTAGTTAAGATCGTTCCGGACTTAACAACCCGTTTCCTAGTATATATAATTTAGAATGATATTTAAATTAAAACCGAAACCGAAAAATTAAATTAAATTAGAAAATAGCAAAATAAACTTAATTTAAAAAAAAAAATTTTTTTAAATAAATTTTTTTAAAAAAAAAAAAAAGATCGACCGCAGAATGCCCGCCGTTCTCAGACGCGACCTATTAAAAGGGGAGCCCGCCGTTCTCAGACTATCCGCGACCTTACCAATATAGGTTTTGATAAGCTTATATAGGGTTAAATTTTGGTGATTTTCAAAATTATGGGATTCAAAATTCTATATAAATAGGTCATTTTTTAAACTGATCGTCAATTTTAAATCAGGTGACTTCAGGGAAAATTTTGTAGGGAGAATTAAAGTGTCTAGGATTATGCCAAATTATGCTAAATTATGCGTTTATAATTTTGGCCAAAATTATTAAGTTAATTTATAATTTAAAAAGGATTTATTTAATATACCGAAATTGTAAAAACTTTATTTATAACTATCAAACGAAATAAATTTAACATAATAATAGATTCTTTAGATAATTGATATCTTCTATCACTTAAAATATTTTTGTAAATAGAAAAATTACGTTCAACATCAACACCTGAAACTGAAAGCCAAATATAAATTAATGCTATATTAGCTAATGTTGGTAAGATAATTTTTTTTCTATCCAATAATTTTCTAAATCAAAATCCTCTTCTAAATTAATTATTTCATTAAGATTACTATAAATTCTCCATTCTTGAATTAAATTTAAATTTGAAATTTTAAATTCAGGTATAATGAAATATAATAAAATATTAGTTCTTTCTACTTGAGAATGAATATACTATGGATCAAAACATTGAATAGCTTCAAAAAATGGTAAAACTGAATAATTCAAAATATGTTTTTCAAAATTTTATAATGCATTTTTAAATACATTAACAAAAATATCTGTAAAATAGTCAACACTAACTTGTTCTACTTGTAATTTTAATTTTATTTCTTTTAATAATAATAGATACATTATCTCAAATTTTAATAATACATGTGTTTCTTTTACATATAAAGTTACATATAGAACTATAAGTTACTTGTGAATCTTGAAAATTTTCAAATTAATTACTAATCTAAAAATAAAATTTAATTTAATTATTTATTAGTATTAATAATAAATTTATTAAATTAAATAAATAATCATATCTTTGAAATAAAGAAAATCAATAAAATATTTTAAATATTATTATATATATAGTATTATTAAAATAATTATATATATTCTATACTAGTTTACTATCATAAATATAAAAAAAGATGTCAAATATAGAAGATATTTTTTAATCAAAAAATAAAATTAAATCATAAATTTCACTTTGTTTTGATAGGAAGAGAAGATAAAGTAAGTTTAATAGATAAATTTGAATTATTTTGAATTAAAAAAGGTAAAGTAGGAAATTTAATAGTATTTAAAGTAAGATAATTAAGCTATCTATTTTTTTGCATTGAAGAATAAGTAAAAGAAGTTTAATATTTAAAACTATATCATTAATAATATAAAAATTTTGATTTTTAATCCAAAGTTTTTCCAACCAAATTATAAATATGAGCTAAATAACAATTATGTTTTATTTGAGGTATAATAATAAGTAGTATTATCTAAAATAAATAAAATAATATTTTCAAAAGAAATTAAATAATCATTAAGGATTTTAATAATAAGTTAGAAAATTTGTAATATTATTTACTATAGTAAAGTGATCAGTTATAATCAATTTAATATAGTTTTTAAACTAATAAAATATTTACAGCTAAGTTTTTACAAATATCAGTTGATTTATCAACTATAATACTGATATATTTTTTTTTTAATTGATTAATTGTTGCTTTTTCAAATTGTAAACTATAGGTAAATACTTTTCTCTTTATTAATTTGATTTTACAATAGCATCACCTAAAAATTTAATTATTATTAAAAAATATAAATATTATTATTATTAAATATAACATTTAATTAAAATTATATACTTTTTAAAGAATATTTAAATAAAAATAAAAGTAATTTATCTACTTTTCTAATAGAATATCTACCTCTGCTAAAATTTTAACCAAATCACAATTAATTTAAACTTTATTAAATATAAATTACTGAATAGTTTCCAGTTAAAATCCTTTATAATTTATTATAGCTATTTTGCATATTTTTTTATGTTTTTTAGATTTAAGTATACTTTTTTTTATGGTCAAGAAGTTCTTTACATAAACAGCAAAAAAGTTTAGCTTTTTCTACATAAATATTATTTTTGTATTTAAGTTCTTTTGCACGTTAAGTTATACTTTTTGTCATGATTGATCAAATTATTAAAAATAATTAGCATCTGATAAAAGATTAGCAATTAAAGATCTTAATAACCAATAAAAATTGAAATTATTACTGCAGATTATGCAATTATGTGATTATACAGAATTTTCTAAATTATATGAAAGCATAATGTTATGCATTAAATTTAATATTATGCATATATTATGTTATAATATAATTTTAAATACTCTAGAAAGAATGACTTATATAGTGCAGATCAGCATATAAATTTAAACCAAAAATCATATACATAACTTGTACTAAAATAGAAAATTAATGTATATGTTACATAATATTTTTTTTTTTATAATAATTTATCTATTTTAATAATGATTTGTATATATTTTATATTATGTAACATGTGCACAAAAAATTTAATGTGTATATGTATACATAATGCACATAAAATTTATATACTAATATAGATCATTTAAAGTCAAATAGTCTGAATTTATTTTGCTAATCAAATTTATCTTATATCATTACCAAAAGTTCTACTTCACATGATATTTGGCTAATATTATGACATTAAGAAATTAATTATGTGATAAATAAAAGATAATAAATATGATTTTACATTCTGAAAAAATTCTAAGTTCTCAGAATACTTATAAAAATAGAAAATATAAAGGATATTATGTAAGATGACAAATATTTCTATAATTATGTAGGAATAGAATTTTTAATAATAATACTAAAAAAGATGTTGATCATAACTATATTATATGATCTTTATCTAATCAAAATGAGTACATAATTAACTTATTATATAATTTGATATTAAAATTATTGATTTATTAATCATAAAAATTTTAAAATATTATTTAATTTATTTTATTTAATTCCTTTCTTATCCTGATTTGTATTTTTTAATATAGTTTTTCTTTTATTAAGTTAAAACTTAAAAGAATTTTAAGGATTAAAATCTAAAAAAATAAAAAAAAATCTATTAATATCATGTTATAAATTTTTATATAAAAACATTCATTTTATTAAACAAAATTAATGTAACATAATAAATCTTATATTTGAAATTTAAGCATTTATAAGAAAATTATCAATTTTTAAATATCTAAAACTCAAAATTTCTAGTTAATTAAAGATTCAAAACTGTAACTTTTATTTTCTATTATCTATACTATCATTATTATAGATCATTTTTCTCTTATAATATGTAAAATAAAAGTTTTAAAATTTTAAAGTTAATGATTTTATTTTTAATTATAATTGATCTGTACTATATATAATTAAAATTACATAGTATAAATAAAATAACACAATCATTTTTTGCAATATAATATATTTATTTTATTTTATTTTTTAGAAACCATCTAATTAATAATATTATATACATTAATACATATTCAAAA
>CAJVPP010000598.1:0-29152 GCA_910592005.1 Funneliformis mosseae
GAAGATAGGCAAATTCACGTAGTACAAAAATTTTAATTAGTGATTGGCGTTGCGCTGGAAATGACCAGTGACTGATAAGGAAATTTAATTGCGCCACAAGTTGCAACTCAATTGCGCCATTTTTTTTAATTGCGGTAGATGAGAATAATGAAAATACAGTTGATGATGATTTGGACAATGTTGAAACAGCAATAGATGGCATGACAAAAATGGAAAATTTATTAGAACACGCAAAAAAATTATTTTCTAAATTTTATTTTGAAGTAGCTATATAGTTTAAAAAAATTCCAGCATTTTAATTAATAATTCTTGCATATGTATTTTAAGACACATAATAAAAGATATTAAAATTATAAATAAAGATATAAAAATTTTTTAAGACATATAATAAAGGATTTTTATAAAAAAAATCTCGCGTTTTTTTTTTCTAAAAAGCTTCCGAGTTTAATTTTTCATCATGATTTTGATTGGTCGATCTATGATTACAGGGGTTAACTTTTTGTGTAACCAGGACGGTCATTAACAGAAGCATCATGTATGTTTCGTTTTCAATAGGATAACATTATTGAAACCAGGGGGAAACAAATCATTGTTGATTAAAGAATATTTTGATTGATAAGATTCATCTATTTTATTATTATTAAATTTGAAAGGAAAGGTTCTTAATTCAACTCTGTATTTGTTGCATCACAATCACTATATGGGACCTTTGCAATAGAAAAGGGGGAAACGGCCAGAAAAAACAATTTTACTTTTATATGCCAAATATGATTTTTAGGTCAAAATATGTTCAGAATGCCAAATATGATTTTTAGGTCAAAATATGTTCAGATTTAGCATTAACTCATTTTTTATTTTTCCGGCCGTTTCCCCCTTTTCTATTGCAAAGGTCCCATATCGTATTGAGCGATATATAACCATTCTCCACCAACGTATCGAATGGATACGCTTTCATCCTTAAAAATCAAAACTCTGCAAACTCTTTAAATATTGTATAAATAAATAAAAGTAATAATCTAATTCTCGAAATTTCATTTAATTACCCTTCTAGAAATACAAGGATGGTAAGTTTCGTGTTCTCTCGACTCCCGAAAAGAGTAGCTAATTACATCTTGTATTCTCAATGTCAAAGATTTTATGTGCCAATTTTCAGTAAGCATGCAAATACTAGTTACTTCAAAAAAAATCGAAACACGTGTTCAAAAGATTCACTAATATTCCGTATAGTGATAAAAAGGGAAGAAAAATTCGATAAAAAGGAAAAGAAGCATTTAATTGACACGCAAGAAATTTTCCAAATGAAGAATTTGTGTAATGTCATATTGTGACAGAGACGGAAACTTGTTTAATTACCTTTATAAAATTTAATCGGAATTTTTTATTCCTTTTTATTTTTTTTTTTATTTTTTCTCTTTTAAATAATAATTGGTGGACTAATCAATATAATTATCAATAACTTGTTTACATCGAAATATTGATAAAATCTAATCAATCTAATTACACAAAATTAATATTTATTTAACTATTGCAATTGGTTGTTAATTTGATTAAAAAAAATTGATTTCACAAATACAAAAATTAGTTTTTTATACAAAAGAAATATATGTATATATATATTTAAATTATCAAAATAAAATAATTATAAAGATTTCCACCAATACATCACAAAAAAAAACTATGATCTATTTATTATCACTTTGGTTACTGACGCTCATATTTACACTAGTTACCGAAGAAACAGTATTTCCCCTCTTCCTTAATATATTTGGAGGGGATGATGTTGATAATGGTGTTGAAGGTTGTGAGGATGATTCATTTGTGGGATTGGTCGTAGATGAGATTGGAGTGGTCGTTAATGTTAATAAATTGTTGTTAATTAAATTATTTTTCAAGTTGTTTGCTGTAGAAATTGTGCAAATAACATTTCTTTTATTATATTCTACATTAGATTCAATAATGGATTCTTTAGTATTAGATTGACTCTTCATAACGGGAACACTGGGTTTGATAACTATTGGTTGAATTAATGACATTGTTCCATTCGAGGCAGTGGTCTTGTTATTATCAGTATTGTTAATTTCTCTCGTTGAACTATTATCATCCTGTGTTTGTTTTTGTTTTGAATATTTAGGTAAATTATCACCGTCCTTTCTAGGGTTATCAGAGTTATTATTCTTTTTCCCAATAACACTTGCTGATTCGGTCTTTTTGTCCTTAATTCCTTGTTCATCTCCGTTTCTCTTCCATTTCTTCTTCCAACCATCAAAATCAATTAATGCCTGCATACAACCCCATTCTCGAATCTTTTTTTCCAACCATTCTAAGCTCACTGGTTTGGTTAGAAAATCATTACAACCTGCTGCTAATGCATTCTGCCTGTCGCTTGACAATGAGGAAGCGGTGAGTGCCACGATAATAACAGGTAAGTCGGCTGTGGGAGGGAGGGGTTGTTGCATGGGAGTAGTTGCAGGTGTGGATGAAACTGAAGAAGCAGCAGATGTAGAAGCTGATGATTGAGCTGAGGGGAAAACTCCTATTTTCTGTGATTTCTCTAAACGTCTTATCGTCTTAGTTGCTTCAATTCCATCCATTACGGGTAGTTGAATATCCATCTATATATATAAGTGTGTGACAAAATTTGTTAGATATAAATAAATTTACAAGAATACTTATTTAAACATTTGCTTACCAAAACTAAATGAAATCCTCCGGTTTGCCATTTTTCTACGGCTTCCTTCCCGTTAGATGCACATTCATACTGAATCTTCTTCTTTCTCATAAACGTTGACAAAATTGTTTGATTGATGGGATTATCTGGTAAAAAGTTAAAAAAATATTCATAAGTTTTCATATATATATATATGTATGTATATAAAAATAAAACCAGTAAACACGAATTTACCTTCAACTATCAAGACATTGATTGGCGGTATTACAGTATCGGCATTATTTTGTTTCTTTCTAGACTTAAGATGTTTACGACGGGGCCCGGTTTGATTTTTTACTGAAGTAGATGATGGAGAAGGAGGAGGGGGGGATGTGGGTTGTTTTACGCCGGAACTTTTACCCATAATCCCATTAGTAATTCCAGTTACACCATGACCAGCGTTACTGATCGGAGAAAATACCCCGACCGTTGGGATATTTACAGTATTTGGAGTTGTAACGTTAGGTGGAACAATTAGCACACTGTTGTTGTTGTTGTTGTTGTTGCGTGTCACATTTTTTGGACTCATTGTAGGATCTGATGTTGAAGGTGAAGGACGATATAAATTGGCAGCGGCATCTGGGGGGAAGTAAGTCTCAGATGATTCTATAAACGTGGCTTCATCCAAATTTATTGAATTTGAATATTGTTTGCCCGGGCTCATAGGTGACGTGGCTATAGGCATATAGACCGGATCAACCACGATTTTATTAATGGTCGTATGAAGCGCGGTTAAAAAACGTCTCGGACCGGCCGGTTTCGGAATGACTAAAACTTGTGGTAAACTAAGGCAACAAGTTGTTGGCGGTGATGAATTAATATATTGAACAGCATCCTTTACCGACTTATAGTTTGCGAGTGATGTGAAATGAATTACGGCTGTAGTTTGTGATGATGAGGATGATGTTGACTCGTGCCGTTGTCGAACTTTTAATGGGAATGGAACTTTCTGCAGCTGATAAAGTTGTTTCTTTAGCGTATCGATATCATCATCAATGATTATAAAGGTAGGTGGTAAATTTGCACTTGATGATTGTTGCAAATCATCATGATTTTGATGATCTTCCGATGGTTGTGGAGTACCAGCCCCTGAATCTAAAGGAGTGATCGATTGAGGTGTTTCTAAACCCTCTTCTCCGCCTATAGGTACATGCGAAACATCAGTACCCCACGTAGTCAAACAACTCGTAATACGTTGAGCAAAATAACTTTTGCTTGTAGCATGTAAAGCAACCCTTTGACCTCTCATATTTCGTGAGGTTTTGATGAGTTCTTCCATAGAAGGTTCTCCGGTTATTCTTAGATGAGGATATCGTCGACGTATTTCTTCATTAACGTTTGGTACATTAGGTGGTGCAAGAGGTGATCCCGCCTCTAGCTCAATTGTGATCTCGAGTCGTTGCGAATTTTCTTCTGACTCCATTTTTATATCAGCACCCAAAAAACGTAAAAGTTTATGAGTCAAATTTGCATTAGGAATAACTGGTTTGTTGTGATTGGACTTTTTTGACAGATTAACCCCCGCAATATGTACGATTTCGATCATACAAGTGACTCTGTCATGTGGATTAATCGACCGTTCTTTTTCAGTTACCTCTGACTCATCTGAAGAACGGATTTGTAGTCCTAACTCTATACAATCTCCAGGACTAGCGCTACCAATTATGTAGTTAAGAAGCTAAAATAAATTAATAATTAGTAAGTAAAGAAAAAAAATAATTATTAAGTAAAGAAAATAAATAATTATTAAATTCACGATTTCATATTCTTTTAAAAAAAAAATAAATAAATAAATAAATATGTATATATAAATATTTTTGTAACTTACATCCAAGATAGCGTGGCTAAAAGAAGCTCGATCACCGATGACGTTCAAATGATTTAAACCATAATCCACATGATAAATGACCAGTTCAACCTTGGCTTTGCACATGTCACCAGCAAGGACATCACCAATGTGTTGTATGGTCTCACCAATATCAAATTCTTGTTTAACGTGAGAAGTTTCTTGGTCAAGATTTCCTGAATGTAATAAAAATGAAAAGGTTCCCAAATGAGTAGATATATAATCTATATCCCTTAAAATATTGTAGATGGCACTTATAGAAACGGTGGGAATTGGAATTGAACAAGCCGATAATTGTTCATGTGGTTTGAATAGAAAATGAGGAGGAGATAATTGTTTTAAAATATTCTTTGACATGTCGGTAGTTTGACGCAATTGGTCAGAGATGGTCTGAAGATAAGATTGCCTTGTTTCAATGAAACGATCATAAGCCAATTTTTTTGAATTCTCGCGATCCTCCCTTAACGAAGCACGTTGATCTTCTTGGTGAGCGTCAAAAACTTTTCCGGCGAACGTTAAAAAAAATAAACTGATGACGAAAGGACCAACCACAACAAATAATTGGAGACTTTGATGGGCTCTGACATCACTTAAAGGTATAGAAAGTTGAAACATAAATAATTGAATGGTGATGATGACAAACATCCCAAACTTTATGACATTAAATGTATCCCTAAACGAGGATGAATTTAATCTATAAAGACAGTAACCCAAAAACAAGGCGCATGAGGAATATAATTTTGTCCAAGAAAGGTTAATAAACCAGAGGTCTAAGCCAAATTCTAGCCTTAAGTAAAATGCGCCGCATATAGAAAAAATTAAACAAAGAACGACTATTAGGCATGTAGCCTTGTAAATAAGGAGTGAAACGGCGTCAAAAGATGACACATTAGGTTGATCAGAGGTCGACAGGAAATCTAGTAAAATATTTGTTGAAAGTTCGAAGTATCTATTTTCATATGATTCTCTTGACGGTGATTCGAATTCATCATCCTCTGAGCTCTCTGAAGAAATAGAAGTTGATTCAATTATAAATGATTTATTATTATTTGTATCATTTGTTGAAGAATTTACATTAACAATTGAAGATGAGAAGGTAGAATCATTTATTTCATTATCGTCTTGTAAAAGAGAATTATCTTTATTGAGGATTTTATTTAGATCGCTTTCATTATATGTCATATTGGCAAATTTTGTATTTACTGAAGTTGTAAGTGCTGGAGGTATTGTTGTGCTGCCTCTGTGAAGGTTATAAACTGTCTATATATTTCCGATTTTATTTTTTTTTTTTTTTTGCTTCTTTTGTCGTAGAAGTGAACACTGTGGATACTATAGATTGTATAGGCTACTTGGAAGCTTCCCAAAAGGTAGCAAATCTAGTCAAGGTAAATACTGATATTAAGTTCAGTATTTAGTATTTGAAATGTTTAAGGGTTATGTACTTTTCTAAATCGCGACTTCAAGTCCATAGGTGAACTGTTGAAATACTCGGTTGGTTGTTGTTTTTAAGAGCACCCCCAAAAGATTGAATATATTATATATTACACGTGATCAACATTCATTAATTTGGAAAACTGTTGTAAAAAAGGGGTATCACCGTTATTTTATCGGTATCCCGTTTTTTTTTTAATTGGATAAATTATTAAATCGCATATAAAATTAAATGATATGTTCGGATCTAACTTTGATAGATATCATTTGGCGTATTTTTTTTTTTTTTCACTTTCTTATTTTCCTTTTATTAATTCTCAATAACTTGGACTTTCCAGAAATTTCATTCAACTCTATGGTTTGGCGTTCCAATTTGCATTGAATCATGTGATAATCGGATAAAAGTTCTTTTTGTCACGGTGATACGCATGATATTTTTTTTAATGCCAAAATATGTTCCTTCAAAGGAATATCATCATCTATACCTGAAGATGAAAAACAACTATATTTCTTTTTTCTTCCATAAATAAGATTAATTTATCGAACCTCAGATGTATCACATCCTTTTATTACATGAATTTTCTTCTTGGATCTTTCATTAGTTCAATTGAACCGATTCGTGCAAGAGGTTTTTCTGTTGTATGACTTATGTTTTTTATTTATTCAGATTTGTCCTACATACGTGAGATTATTTTAATATTGATTTGAATTGTTGGAAATTTACCCAAGTTCGGCAAAATTTCGTGCTACCGAGAAAGTGATATTATGGGGATTACGATTCTTTTTTCCCTTTGATGAATAATATAAAATAACAAATTTACAAATCCTACCATTAAAAAAGCCTAAATGATTGTCAAAAAAAAATCATTCCGATTTGTTTGTGCGTAGTAAATTCTAGATGATTCGATCCTTTTGCGAGAAATTCAGATAATTGGCGATATTTTTTTTTTTTTTTTTTTTTTCAATTTATTGGTTTCAAAGAAATCTTTAAGAACAGACCAATACACTCAAAATTCATCACACAAATTCACCTTTTAAAACTTTGAAGAAAAATGACTACTAGCAGTAAAGTAAGCAATGCTCTTTCCTCTCAACCTAAAGACAGAATTTATCTTTCCTTGTAGATCTTTGGATTTTATTTTTAATTTTTTTTTTTTTTTGACATATTTTTCTATCTTCCCTCTAAAGAATATTGTCAATTTGCAAGAACGAGCAAGATAAAGTTTTAAGTACAGGTTTTTGAAAATGAACAAAAAATTTCTCTATTTTATAAGCAACCTTTAACACCAACGTAAGAAATTCGAAATAAAGAATTTTGTGCGGAAATGGCATTTTCATTGGATAATGCTTCAATATAATATTGTAATTTTAAATAAAAAAATTTATGCAGGCACATTGAATTTCAAACATTGTTTAACACACACCCCTCTTTAATAGGCATGAAGCATTTGAACAAGTTGTCACGTTACGCCGACTCCGGGAGGTTTTACCCGAAGCTAAATGTGAGAAACTTTTAAAGGTAAATAATATTAAAAAATAATTGGCGAACGCGATACTATAATTAAAGTGACTCCTCAGAATATCGCATTGGTCCAAGGAATTGATGTGATAGATGCTCAACTATTATTGGGTTCATGAAAGCAATGAAGGTGTCGATTGTTTCGATTAAAAAGAAAATCGTTGAACAATGTAAGATATACATCAAGGGAAATAATATTTGGAAATGGTTAAAGCTGATAGGTATATGTTTTTTTTATCAAATATAAAGGTATAGAAGCCAGATCTTACCTGTCTTCTCGACAAAACATTTTATCTTTTTCTTTTATACAACATTATTGCTTTCTTTTGATAAGTCAATGATTATTTTGAATAATAAAAAAAAAAAACTGTAAAATGATAATTTAGGCCAAAGCATCTTTCTTTAAAAAATGAGAAATTGCAAGTATAATAAAACTTTCAAAATATAAAATATCTCATTACTCAAATCTATGTATGTTGAATGGTTAAATTAAAAGAATAGTATTCATAGTTTCTATTATCGTGGTCATAAGTTAATCTATAAATATAACACCTAGAGGTATAAAGTAATTAAAGTAATTTATACAGCAACTCAACCAATGAAACTAATGATTAAAATGGGCAATTAACTATTGTATCCATGTTTCGTTTACATCTCTTGTAGGGAAGATTTATAAAGAAGTTGTTGAGATTTATAAAAAAAAAAAAATAAATGAATAAATTTCATGACCTATTTATTCAAAATATTTATTTTTTTTAAGATTTATATAACTATTGTTACACTTGTTTTTATGTCTCTAACTTAAAAATGTTTCAAAGATCTTAAAAAACCTTAAGCATCTCTCGATTAACATTTACGACCTTGCCACAATCTTTTTTTTTCCTTTCACGTACTTTGTATGATAGATAACGCGTTTCTTATCAGGAGAATTCACAATTACGCAGCTTATGATGTTGTCACTATAAATTAGCCGAACCTATTCCTTAATTTAACACCTACACGACCCGGGCCAATCATCATTACCATTTAACACTATTCTGAGTTATACAACAATTCAAATGTGGTGGAAAAGAATTCTAGATTTTGGAAATCTGGACCCTAATTTGGTTTTGAACAATGAATTAACTTATTTTGTAAAAAATATTTAAAAATAAAAATGTTTCTTTAGTTCTTGTTATATAATTGAACACGAACCATGACACAATTGACGTGAAGTTCAGCTGTTAATTGCCCTTTACGTTGTTGGCATAGAAAAACCTGTTTTCATTCTTGAAAATTTCAGGATTTAAATAGGTTACAAAGGGTTTGTAAGTTTTTAATATGTTGCTAAAAAAAAGAGTTCCTGAGTCAATTCATTAATGGTTTGTTTTGAATTGAACTAATCATTTTTAATTCAAGAGCAAGTTTAGATCAAAATTGATCAGGTTCACAATCGATTGTGAGATTTCCCTTTTTCTTCTTTCTTTTTTAAAGAAAAGTGCCAACTAAATGCTTACGTATACAATGTATGCGTTATGCAATGCCTTGAAAGACTTTTTATTCTTTTTGACTTTGTGATAAATGTATGATTCCCTATAATGGATAAACGGCGGTCAAGAAAAGTGCAAGTTTTTTTTTTTATTTGACACGACCGATTATTCATCACCGGAATTCTTTACCTAAATTGATTTTTTGAATTTACCAAGTTAAGATGGTTGCACTACGGATCTTTTTTTTTTTTTTTTTTTTCGTTACAATTGATTTGACAGATCGGAAATACCTTCCCGTGCATATTATTTTCCGTGGTCTTATCAACACTTTGTTGATTATATTTGGGAATGTACATAATCGCAAATGATTTTTTTTTTTTTTTATCAACATCAATGTTTGATCTTTATATTTCCCCACATGGCATCATGTTTGCTGTCATAATAAGAACGATGTCAATGGCATGAATCGAGTGGATCAGGGATCCTCAACTGACACCATAATCGCTTTGTTGTAAGGATTTAACGATGAAAGAATAATGAATAAAAATAATCCACAAAAAAAAAGATCACTTGTTTAACGCTTTAAGGAAAAGAAGGGTAATTGAATCCTTTGATTGGTATTGAATTAAAGTACGCTGTGAATCAGTTGTCGAATTTTCTTTACTTTCTTCGATGGTACTAGTGAAATTCGGTACGTATGGATGGATTTTATTTATTTTTAAATCCCGCATTTTATTTATTTATTTTTTTTTTTTATTACATACATGATACGATCTTTTTCATTGACCACAACCATGATGTTCGCAGATTTAAAACGGTTCTTTGCATGTGTAAGTTTATTTGTCACATAAGTGCATAACATAATCTCTTTTCAAAATAATAAGGATGTGTCAATTAATGCGGTGACACGAATCAAAATTTATGTTCAAATGAAAAATCTTTTAATAAAAAATAAACAGCGGATATTCCCTTGTCAAAAAGGAAGAGAGCACTTAGAAGATTAATATTTATACAATATATCACGCACCGTCACAGATCCTAATCAACTGTGACGGTTAACAAACGTGATGCAAAACGTGACCACCGAATCAGCGCGAATACTGATGATAAACAAAGAAACACTTGACCAAAGACCCCTTGTTAAGGAAGGGGTGGGAATACCCCTTGAGCTCTTATTATTGTTGAATGTTAAGGAGATTGTGTTTAGTGAATAGTAGTATAATTTGTCTGTTAAAATGAAAAAATTTCAGGATTTTTTTGTTTCAACCTTTATTATTTTTTTTTGATTATCATTGCAACACACCAAATTTAGTTAAAAAAAAAATTTTTTTTGATCTCAATAATCTTGAAAATTTGTAATTGTGTTTGTAATCATATAATTCATTCGATTTTCGTGGGTGGGTTAAAAATAAATCGATCGATCTTTTTAGAAGAAATGCATCTTTTTTTTTATTTTCAACGAAAGATAACTTTAAATAGATCCAACCTCGACTTTACTTAAAAAATGAACAATTGAAATAATAAAAAAATAATACAATTAGTACTTATAAAAAGATAATCATTAAGGTTCGAATCGTTAATCCAAAACAAAAAGAATTTGTTTGATGACCAATCTGAAGATGTCAATTTTATCAATAAAACGTGATTTTATTTTTTTTTTTCTCTGACCCAAATTGATCACCATAGATGAAACAAGGAACCCAAGTTTTATAACAGGTCGTCCGTTTTAAATTTATTTATTTATTCTCTTTTTTATTTAAAATTTTTTATTTTTGGACTTTCACAGTCGAATAATAATTTTATTGCAAAAACCTTCAAAAAAAAAAATTTATTTTTTTTTGTTTATTGTTGTCACATTATGTAATCTACTAATTTTGTCTTTATTGAAAAGTTCAGGTTCCAATTTGAAAAAGCACCAGGGTTAATTTCGTTAGTAAATTGTTGTGCAACGGGGAAAGTAAAATTTTGAAAGTTTATTGAAACAACTAACTTTGTGAGAACAATTTATTATTGAGGAGAATTAAAAAGGGATTGTTTCTGAGCAATTTTTTTTGTACTTCCGTAAATAGAAAGGTTTTTATGACGCGTGACCTTAGGGTAATCAAACGTCATTTCAGCCTTACTTGAATGATCTTAGTTTAACATTGTAAATCAAACATCCTAGTCCATTATTTATCACAATGGGCGTGATAGATATATGTGGAGAAATATTTTTTTACTACTAGGTAAAATTATTTTCATTTTTTTCGGCCTTTGATTGTTGTTTGGTTGTCAGTCGGCGTGAAATTATGTGACATGACACCGCATATTAAGCATACAGTTTACTTTTACTTTATTATAGGTATCCGTCTTTTTTTTTTTTTTAACTAGATTTAGTCAATAGTAATATAACAAAATATATCTCGGTTTTTATTTTTTTCAAATTAAGGCAAAATGATATCAACGCATATAAATAAAAAAAATATTTTTTTTTTTTATATTGACGTTAAAATAACTAGGAAAAAAATAAATAATGATTACATTTTTTCCTATTTTTTTTTTTTTTTTTCAAGAAATTTTTTTACTATATAATCTTAGCTTCAAAAGCCTCACATTCCTTTTTCTCTTCATTTTATTTTTTTTCCTTTGCCTTGATTTTTTTTCTAAACATCTAATAAACGAAATATCTTTTTTTTTTTTTTTTGTTTAAATTTTTTTAACTAATCAAGTGTTTAAAGGAAAAAATAAAATAATTATTATTATTAACGAAACAAAAAGTAACTGTAAAAAAATTTTCTTTTCGACACGCGCTAAAGGGTTGAATAATAATCTTTTACACCGTTACCTAATTAATCTTTCCCTGAGAAACCATTTAATAAATTTTAATAATCCTAATATAATCCCTATTCTGTAATCCTGCTGATATCTTTTGTGCATGCGCCTTTCATAAATAAATGACCCCAGACATACTCGCTACTAACGACGAAGATAGAAGACCTCTCATGGTAACCGAAGACACGGATTTGGAATTTCCAACAAATTCTAGCATGGAAAGTTTAGGTATCATCGGACAACCGTTACAAGTTAATACTTCTTCCGCTAACACCTCAAATCCGTTTGCCTCATTTGATGATGTTTTTTATCATGGAAACAGTAAACCCGTTTCAAGGAATAATAGTTATAAAATAGTAAATGATCATACTTATTTTCCAAGTGTGGGAGAATTATTATGGAAAGAAGGTCAAATGTATAGCGACGTAAGATTATCTTTCGAGGATCGTGGAACTTTAGCGGCAAGAGCCGGAATACCTACAGAATTACGTCTACACTCTCTCGTGTTATTCCAATCCCAATTCTTTAAGGAACAACTATCGGTAACTTCTGCGGCCGTACCTTCCTCTCCCTCTTCAAACATAATTAAGGAAAAACAAATTATCGTGCGATTACCTTCACGTATCACAGAAGAGGATATAATAAACTTTTATAGTACTTTAAAATTAATGTATACAAAGAATTGGGATGTGGAATTGGCAAATAATTTAACAAAAGGTGTTGGATGTTTGTCCGTATGTTGTGAAATAGGGTTTCATGAGGGGATTGAGGCTTGTTGGAAATGGTTGGTTAATAAATGCAATCGTGATAAGAATAAAGAGATGATGAGAAGGTTAATTGAAGCGTATCCGAATTTACATGAACAATTTTCAGAACCCGACGAGAAGATCAATCCAAATGTATTTGCTTCAATTCCTTATCAAAGCTCGAGTAAAAGTAAAAGAAATTCCCATGTTCATCATCGTTCTTCTCGTCGTTCAAATAAATCTCGTAGAAGAACAAATTCCAGTGGAAATGGCAACCTTAGTAACAGACAATCAGTTCCTCCAAAGATTAAATTATATCGTGGTGATGCCTCAATGTTAAACGATTCTTCGACCTCTCCGTGTGTGCCCTTTGAAAAAGTTTTACCCACTTTACCATCTCCACCTCTTTCAACTTCTCCTTCCCTTTCTCCAATATTATCCGATAATTCTCCTACAAAACCTTCTAATCCGACTACTTTCCCTCCCTTACCTCCCACCTCCCCACCTTCAATTTTCAATAACTCTCGTGTACTTAACACCTGGATAACGAATTTCGAGTCTTATGCTATATCATCAAAACGAGCATGTTCTAAAATGCAAATAGAATCAAGGCAAGATAGCAAATGTTTCCCATTCCTTGAACATTTCGTTTCAATATTTGATTCTATTAATCAATTGGGTAGAGCTAAGCGTATAAGTTCCCCCGAAGCTCTTGATTACACATTGCGCATGTTAAATGTAATCAAAGTCGAGCATGCTCATTTTCACACTTTACATATGCCATCACAGAATAAACAACTGAAACCTTCCAAATCTTCCAAATCTCTCAAATCTCTCAACCGATCGCGTCCCACTTCACCATCTCCTTCATCTCCTTCATCTCCTTCATCTCCTTCATCACCGTCAGCAATGTCTGCATCAAATTCCAACAGTACGCCTCCAATAGTACTTCATGAATCATTGGATGAACCGTTATCACAGATATTGAAAAATATTCTGGCTCCAAAAGAACAAAAACATTTATGCGATTTTTTATGGGCCCCTTCAAATATTTCAAATTTAATGCATTTAAGAGAAATAAGAAGTGATGATGAGGACAATATGGAAGAAGATGAATTCGAAAGGTATGATCAACTGATGGGTGAAATTAGCTTGGTAAAGGCTTCACGCGTAAGTAGAATTGAGCATATGGTTGTTGGTGAAAAAATGGCCAAATGTATGAGAGAAATTCGTTCAAATACCTCAAAGAATTATCGTTCTTCATGAAGGATTTTACGGTTTTTTAAATAAAAAAAAAATTTTGAATTTTTTTTTTTTCTTCTTTTTTATCAATATTTTATTGTATGTGTAATTTATTCTTAAAAAAAAAAAAAAAATAGTGTAAGCGGGTTATCTTCACTTTTTTTTTTAATACCACCACTATCTTTAAAATTTTAATATTATTTATTTCTTTCTTTTCTTTTTTTTTTTTTAAAAAAAAAAAAAAGAGACAAAGCAAGAAAATTCACGTCACTTATTATTATCTTTTTTTGTAAACAAAAATATATATATATTGTTTTACTTATTGTTTATAGTTTTTTAGATTATTTCTCATTAATTTCATCTTAATTTAGAACCTGTTTACATAATTTCCGCAACACACTTAATAATTTTCTTATAAACCGATTGTACTTATTTCTGGTGGGAAGAGAATAAGAAATGTCTCGTTTAAACTAATTCATTTAAGCATCGCCTTTATTTTGTAAAGCATGTGACATTTTTTTTTCAAAAGCAACGCGAACTTTTAAAAAATGCCTTACCTTTGTACAATGCATGATTGTAATAAAAATGATCGTGATTTTACTTAGCTTGCATAAAACAAATATATTTAACTATTTAAAAGTTGGTGACCAACTATGTCAAATAATATTGTTGAACCGGACCGAAATAAACTTTAAACAATTACCGATTTCTGATACAAATATAAACAAAAATCTTTGCTGAAATAGATGGTAATCAAACTAATAATAAAGGTAATTAATTATATTAGAATTTATTTTTATTGATTAGAAATTTCTTTATATACTACAATAGATATACGTGTATTAATTTAATTGTTTTGATTAGATTTTATCAATTCAAACTTTTAAAATTCTCTATAATATGCAAAGAAATAAAAACTTCCTTTATAATTAGATCCAGATACAGAGGGTGGACAAAAGTTTCCGGACACTTTTTCACCAAATAAAAAGCTTATAATTCTTTAGCATTAATAGTAAAAATTTTATTTAGAGCTGGTTAAGGCATACATTTCATATTAAGCTTTAGTACTTGGTTGGGCCTCCCTTTGCCGCAATCACAGCCTGAATTCACTGTGGCATGCTATCGACTAAATTTTCAATAGTATGCATTGGAATTTCTCGCCATGCCTTTTTAACATAGCAGTTGAGGTCAGCAAGATTCGATGGTGGTTTTTTATATGCACGAATGTTTTTTTTAATATCAGCCCATAAATTTTCAATTGGGTTAAGATCAGGACATTGGGCTGGTCAAGTAAAATATGACTCTGTGTTGTTCTTTGGTTAATTCTTTATTTTGTCCCATTATTTTTCGATTTGGTAGAGATTAAGTGAATTAAGTCAAAACAACAAAAACAACACAAATTTTTTATTTTGATTATTTAAATAAACAATAGACGGTCGTATAACCGCAGTATAGTATCACAATTATATGATGAAAATTTGTTAAATCGCATTTATAAAAGTGTCCAGAAACTTTTGTCCACCCTCTGTAGTTTGATTGAAAAACAAGAATCGCGTTTATTAAAGAATTTGTAAATCCTAAAAAACATTTGAAAATGAAAAAAAAGGGATCTTCTTACTGGATTTGGATAATAAATTTGTTAATAATTTAAAATTGAAATTGTTCAGTAAAGTTTTATCATCATCAAAGTAAAAATATTGAATTTTAATATTTTCATTAATGATATCATATATTACTTTTTTAAAAGTATAGGGGATGTTTACTAGAAAAATCAGACTATAGAAATTTTTTTGACTAAAATTAAGACTTTATTATATTTTAATCTAATAACATTAAAAACTAAAAATCAAAATTTGGTTAAAAAATAAAAATAATTTTTTTTTTATATTTAATTTTTTTTATATTATTAATATTTATATAAAAAAAAAGTATTATTTAATTTAATAATTATTATAATTTTTAATATATTAGTTGAATCATAAATATTTTGCATTTTATTTAAGAAACTTTGATGTTAATAATCTTTAGTAGTATTTAAATATATATTATAATAGAACTTTTAATATAAGTGATAATATAAAAATAATTATAAATATTTAATTTTAATATAAAAAAGTAAATATAAATATATTTTCTTTAAAATATATGTTAAACTAAAATTAAATACATTATATTATAATTATATTGTAATAATATTTTTAATAAAAAAGCAAAAATTCAAATATCATACCGTTCTGAAATTAAGCAACTCCTAAAAATAAACAACTTATCAATTAGTATAGATCTGAAAATAAGTAACCCATAAATTCCTGTAAATAAACATAATAATTAAATATAATAAACATTAAAAATAGTATTAAATTTATCATTAATAATGTATTTTTATTATGAAATATTAATTAGTCAAAAGTACATTAATTAGTAATATTATTGATATTTGTTATTATTACTATTGCCATTATCACTATTATCATCATCACTATCACTGCTATCATAATCATCTCCATCATCGTTACTAATAATATCATTACTAGAATCTTTATTATCATTATTCAATATACCCAAAGAAGTCAAAATTTTGCAAGTCTTAAAAGATTCTATAACCATTTTATCTGTAATTCTTTTCTAAACATATTTGACTTATTTATAAATATCAGATAACCTAGTACAGTGAAGGTTTCTGACATGATTACTCCTGCATCACATCCTATTATCCAGATATGCCATTCCTTACGAAGATTATCTTTAAATAACTTATTAATTATTACATCAAGTAGTTGACATATACTAGTTAACCATTTGAAATAATCACCAAATCAATACCATTATCATAAAACCTAAATTAACTGAATCTTCAAGATGTTCTCAGAAAGAATCATATACCATTATTGTTAAAGCATTATTGATTGTTAAATTATCATTAATGTAATTAACATATTTCTTCATTAAATTAGTATCTATCTATCTATTTTTTGAAATCAAATAATAATATTAAATGGAATTTGTTTATTACGTGGTAGTCATTTATCTTTAAAAATACAAATTGGTAAAAATTTTGTACTATCTATAGAATAAAAATTAGATAAAAATACTAAAGAAAAAAAATGTTAAACGAAACTTTACTTGCAGTACATGTTAAGATAACTGTAAATCAGTTCTTTTTATTACCAGTGCTGTGAATATGAATTGTTTTTCACCTATAATATTAATTGTAAAGTTTCCTGTTATGTTAAACCAGACAGAAGTTTCATTATATTTAAAATATTGGATAATTCAAATAATTTTTTGATTCTAAGATTGATGATAAACTGACAGAAATTTTCTAATAACTCAACAGTTTGTGATGAAAGTTTTTGTGAAATTTTAGTTCAACGCTGCTAAAATAGATTAAATCTTTTTATAAATGCAAACATCTAATGGTTTGATGTTTTAAATTTATTTGTTGAATATCTATAAAGATTTATTATAGCAAGTTCTTTTAAAATATCTAGCATCTTAACTTATATGATAACATATATAACACCTAAACCCTGCTTTTTCTGCTCAATAATCCAATCATATAGATTTTTTCAGCTTCTAGATAAAAGCTTTTTCTGCCAGAATCTATTCATTTGCAGTTTTAGTTTAGTTTTTTAAACTATTTTTCATTTGAATTAACTCAGTATTTAACTATACTTTTATTAAATTCAAAAGTATTTGCTGTTCTAATTATTTTAATTTTCTTAGCATAAGTGATAACTTGTCTCATTTGCTCAATAGAATATGAATTGTGGCTTCGTTTGAGAGTTTTTTATTAACAGATATTTGTCTTTTTTACTTTTGTGATAACATATTAAGTTTTAAAATAAGTTTAAAAATAAGTTTGTGATTGATCGTGTGTGATTTATTGATAATAATATCACATTATATTATACAGATGATTATTTTGCGTAATGTAATAACAAAATGTTTATTATATATAAAACATTTACAGTAAATGCGCAATTTTTCATTTTTTTTCTATGAAAAAAAAGTACCTAAAATTAAGCAACCCTATAGCAAAAAAGAATTGCTTAATTTTGAAATGATACGATAGTTTTAAAAATAAAGTAATTATTATTTAAATAAATATAGATATATGGTATTTTATCTTATATATTATTTTCATAATATATTTAATAAAAAATTTATCATTTTATAAGTTTTTATTATTAATTTTTTAATTAATCAGATTTTATTCATATAAATAAGTATAAATAATAAGTAAATTATTTATAGAAGAAAACAACTAAAAAAAACTTAAAAAAAACTAATTAAATTGTTTTATTGTAAAACTAAAAAGGATTCTATAGGCCATTTATCTTTAAATAATCAAAAGAAAATATTAAAACTTTTAAAATAATTAAAAAAATTCTTAAATTAATTATTTTTATTAAAAGAATATTAAATTTAAGAATTTTTAAACTGAAGTCTTTAAATTACTAAGTAGAAAATATTAAATTAATTTTTTTCTATATATTTTTAGCATAATAGATATTCATTATATTATGTAATAATAAAATTAAATATTGATCTTTTTTATATTGTGTAATATTTGATTTCAATTGATTTAAAGTAATAAAAAAGATTGATAATATTTCAAAACTAATCTATTGATATACAGTTTTTTTGTATTAATATATTATTCATTTTTTTCTTTACATTTGGGTAAAAAAAGATCTAAAGATCTCTGCTATTAAGAAAGTTAGATGAGAGCTGAAATTTTAAGATTAAAATTATATATATTATGATATATTTTATTTAATGACTTGTATTTTACCAAGTTTTTACAAATTCTAAAATATTATTAAAGTCTACCAATATTTTTTTTACTGTTTTTTCATATTCTTCTTCTTCTTCATTTTCTTTATTATCATTATTTAATATTTCATCATCTAATAAGTTATTATTAATATTATTATCTTTTCCTAATCTTTTTATATAGAATTTTATATTAAATATAACACATTTTTTATAGAATTCTAATAATAATTATACTTATTATTTTATTCTGCAAAACATTTGTGATAGAAAGCATGTTTATATCTCAATATTATGCCTTTTTCTTTATCTAAACATTTAAATATTAAAATTTAAATTGTAATTCAATTAAAATTTGAAAGTAATTATGATAATCATTTTTAGTTAGAAATATTAGATATATTAAATATATCAGATTTATAAATCATCTATATTATTTATACTATATTATGTTAATTTATTTATAATATATATATAAGACTTTTTAGTTAATTATTAAATTTTTTTTGAAAATATTATAAATTATTATTTATAAATCACTTAATTTCAATTAAATTTTTCAGTTTTTATATATTATAATTATTTTTTAATGATTTTTTATAAATAAAAATTTAGAATTTTATTAATAAACTTAATTTATTTTTTATTTTTCTTGTATTTGAATAATTATTATATTATATTATAAAAATTAATTATAATTAATATTATAAATAACAAATTATATTTTATTTGTTAAAATTTATATATAAAATATTATAATAGTTTCAATTGTTTTTGAATAAATTTAGAAATTTATTAATTATAAAATTTATATAATAAAGTTTAAAATTTTTAAAAATTAATAATTTATTTCTAAAAACTTATTTTATATAATAATATTATTTTAGATAAAATAAAATCAAAAAGTTTTATTAAATAAAAACAAGTTTTAAAAATTTTAATAAAATAATTTATATAAAATTTTTAAAATTTTAATTTTATATATTATAATTACTTTCTACCTTATTAACTTTCATTATTTTTTTAAAATTTTTAATTAATTTATAAAAGTATTATAATCAAATTATTGATATTAATTATTTTTATTAATTTTTTCAGAAAAATAAGTAATTTTGACTTAATATTAATTCAAGAAATTACATAATAGAAATCATATTATAGTAATAATAATTTATAAAATTAAGTGTAATATAAAGAATTTACAAATGATAAATAAATAATTAGTTTAAGATTATACAAATAGTTAAAATAATTAATAAAGTAAATTAAAAATACAAAAAAAAAAATTAAAGAAGGACAATTAAAATAAAAAAATATAGTAGCTATATAATAATAATTTAATATTAATTAAAATATTATAAAATAATATATTTTTATCATAATTATAGAATTGTTGTATAATAATTAGATAATGATTATTTCATTTATGACATAAATATTACAAATAGATGAAATATTTATTATATAATTCTTTTACAATAGATTAGCAATTAGTTTAAAAATTTTATTATAAATAGCTAGAATTTTTAATTATGTAAATAACAGTTATTTTTTTGTAATTCATTTTTAAAAAATTATTTTGTAACTTATTTTGAAAAATTATTTTAGTAACTATAAAAGTTAATTCTATAATTTAATAAATAATAATTAAATTTATTAATAATTAATAAAAAGTCTATCAAATTCTTTAAGTATTTTATTTTTGCTTATTTTTTTTATAAAATCCTTGAAATATTTTATTTTGAGAAATTTATTGAATACAATTATAAATACTCTTGAATATTTTGAATATAAATTTATTTTAATACATTTTAATATAAGAGTACTTATTCTTTTACTTTAAATTTACCAAATTATTTAACTATTATTTTGAGCATATACTAAAAATTTTAAGATATATTTTATTAAATCAGTTAAGTCCTTATACTTTCTAACTTAAAAACTCAATTTGTAAACAAACATTCTTGTGAATTTCTTGTTTAAAATTCACATATTAAGGATTTTAATATAAATTTAATTAAAGTTTCATTTAAGAATACAAGTGTATAGCTAAATCTCAATTAATTAAGTATTTTAGTCTACCTAATCGTCAGTTTCTTTAAAGAAATTATCTCTATAATGTTTACATCAACTATAAATATCATTAAAGCAGTTTAAAATGTA
Source organism: Funneliformis mosseae (assembly GCA_910592005.1). Taxonomy (NCBI): domain Eukaryota; kingdom Fungi; phylum Glomeromycota; class Glomeromycetes; order Glomerales; family Glomeraceae; genus Funneliformis; species Funneliformis mosseae. The sequence goes on from CAJVPP010000598.1 coordinate 20,714, forward strand.
AAGCTAATAAGTTGAGCTGTACCAAGTAAAATCATAACATAAACTGATTTGTTTAATTCATAGCTTGTTCTATAATGGCTTAGCTAATTCTCAGAAACTTAAATAATCGAGTTAGATGCTGATCGGCACTTAAAAAAAAACTACAATCACTTGGCTTTTGCAATTGCACATTTTTTTGTTCTGAATTATTTTTGTAACGGGGTTTTTTTTTTAAAACAATCGTTTTCTTTATTTTGTACCAACGATTTGTTTATCTTTTTTTCGAAATGGCTACATCACCTGAAGTATTTACGTTGTTTGAGAATTTAAACAAACGTCATTTAGAATTAGAAAATAATGTTACCCGTTTGAAAAATGTAATAGTCTTATCAATTCAACAAGGGCTTGCTGCAGAGATTAGAGAAGGGGTAAAAGAATTTGGAAAGTGGATAGAAGTGGGAATTAGTTTTATCATTCCATTGACTTCGATCATCTTTTGAAGCAAATTACGAAATAATTTTTTTTTTTTTAAAAAAAAAATCCTTTTGTATTTATTATAAGTTAGGATGTAAAACAGATAGCTGAAGAACAAGAAAAGGATAAAGATAAACAAGCCATTTTACAAATGTTACGGAGAAATGAAGAACAATTCAAACAGTACGTATATTTAAATATATTTAATATTGGATTACGTTCGTATCTCAAGTAATTTGTAAAATTAAAAATTTTTAATGTTTATTCTAGATTACAATCATCGATTCGAAGAGCTATTTTAGCTTCTAAACAAAATATAGATAAAGAGGCTAAAATAGAACGCGAAATGTTGCTTGGTCGTGGCGATGGTCGTAATTTAGAAGCATTTGAAATGAGAAGGCGTAATCTAACGTTAGTTGATCTTTATAATATTTATTTAACAAGGACTTTACAATTAAAAAATTTCCGTCCATTCTTCAATTATAATTTTTAGTTCTGAAGATGCTATTTTACATTCTGCAAGCGATGTTACAGAATCATTGCGTCGAACGACTCAATTGATGCAACAAGAGATTGAACGAAGTGCTTATTCAGCAAAAGTACTTGGTAAGGAGCAAATGTCACATTGGAAAAACACATCAAAAAGAAAATACTTGATCCTTATCTTTTACATTTTAACCTTATTTTAGACGAATCATCTCGTACGCTAAAGACAACTTTTAATGAATACCGAGGATTTTCTTCAGTAGTACGCAGCTCAAAACAACTGATCACAAAATTGGAACAAAGTGATTGGACCGATAGATTACTTATTCTTTTTGGTTTGTTTGTATTCATTCTTGTTGTAGTGTATATTTTAAAGAAAAGAGTATGGAATACAGGATTCGGATGGATATCTTGGTTCGCTTCTTGGTTCATATAAGGGAGATTTTTCTCATAAATTACAAGAACTTTAATCTTAGTTATAAATTAATATAATTTTTTTTTTTAAAAAAAAATGGTTGTTCGTATAACATTTATTAAAATAGAAAGTTAACCAACGATAAATATAAATTTTATTAAAGCAAAGTAGTTAAGCAACTAGTAAACGAAATTATTGAATTAATTATTATTTTTAAAAATATTCTAAATTTTTTTTTGGAATTGTCTTTAAAAGAATGATATGGACAATATCATATTGTAAAACTTTCACCACATCCACAACTTTCTTTAACATTAGGATTGTTGAAAACAAATTTGGAGGACAACCTATCCTCTACAAAATCCATCTCGGATCCAATCATTTTGAAAAGAGATTTAGAATCAATAAGGACTGTAACACCTATAATATAATATAAAAATTAATTAAAAATAAAAATTATAATTTATTTGACAGAAACAATTTTCTTATTTACTTACCATCCTGGCTCACAACCTCATCAAATTTTTTTTTTTCTTTGGTATATTCTAAAACATAAGATTGTCCTGCACAACCTTTATTCTTAACAGCTACACGAATTAGTTTAGGTTCAGGTCCATCTATTAATTGACGGAGTCGATTCACTGCTGAAGGAGTCTTAATTGTATTAAAGACAAATATTATTATAACAATTGAAATAAGTAAAAATAGAAACAAAGCAATAAGCACTTTACCAAGGTCATGGCCGCTTTCTTCCTCTTGGCTCCCAAGGAACCAGCCATTTTGAGAGTTGAATTAGCTGCTGATCTAAATGCCGACATTTTGGAAATGACCTTAAGAATTACAAAAAAGGTAATATAATGTTAAACTTCATTTTATTATGAAAAAAGGTTATGAAATGCAAAAATTTAATTTTTTTTTAATTTGTGATTTGTAAGTTTTATAGCAGTTGACGAATGACAAACTTGTAACACATTCTAATTTTCAAGTGATGATTGTCATCTGGAACCCTGATTAAAAGGACATTTTTTTTTATTTCATTGATGCCTTCAGGATAAAAATAAAAAAATGGTAATGCAAAAATTTTTATTTAGAAATGAGAATTTTAGATTTTAATTAATTGTATTTAATTTAATAAACTAGCCAAATAATAAACGTCATACGTTCAAACAAATCAAAAACAAAAACTCTATAATTCACCCTTCTAGTCGTAAAGCAGCTCAACTTCAACGAATTACTTTACGCAAAGACCGTCTAGAAAGAGATAAAGCTCGAAGGATATCTGAAGCTCAACCAATTGGTTTGTTTAATTTTCGTGTCTTCTTTTTTCTGTTGAAATTATTTTTTTATCAATCAAGAAAATCTAATAATTATCCTTTTAGTCGAACGGTTATTATGGTTTAGATATGCACTTGATGATGCACTTCCGTGTGCAACAAAAGCTGAAGTTTATGACTTAATAGAAATGTAATAAAAGGGTTAACTAAATTATCATTACCTTAATTTAATATTAATTTAAATTTGGTTTGTACAATAGGTACATAGCTCGCAATGATGATGATATATCAAATCTTGATTCGCCAAAATATGTACATAAAACTAAATCATCAAAACAATTTCTTTTGGATGCATTGAAATTGAAAGAGAAAAGAGAGTATATGGAAGGATTTGGTACGTTATAATATTTCGAAAATCTTTTATCTCGTGTTTTATGAATAACACAAATCCAACAATCTTATCATTAAAGAAATTCCAAATTTAATGGATCCGAAAAATGTCAAGATCTTAAGGTAAATTTAGTTTATTATATAAATAAGAAAATACTTTAAATTCCAAAGTTATTAAATTAGCTGATTATTTTTCTTTATTAAACAAATTAGACAATGGGATGGTGATACTAATTCGATGTCAAGAATTAAGACTATAAGAATAGAAGATCCAAACAATATAAATAATTTAAAAACAACAGCCCAAAATCTTGCCAAAAAACAAAAATCATCAATACATATTATTAGTAATTCAGCAATGGCAATTGATCAAACGAATATGAGTGAACAACCGATTGTTTAAGAACTTGTTAATTCTAAACTTCTTGATGAGATTCAAATAAAATTTAAAATATGTGATTAATGATTCTTGCAAATTATTTCATGTCATAGTGATCCGGTGATCGCATTAGTTTACTACGTAGTCATTATTGTCAACATTTGATTTCGTATTAAAATAAATATATAAAAGAAGTTCATTTTTAATAAAATTATTTATACAATCCATTATTTAATATAAATCTCATAATTAAAAATTATAATAATTAAGTCACCGAATTATCAACGATTTGTACAACCAATCACGAATTATTGCATTTCATTTGATCGATCAAATCAAAAAAAAATTTTTTTTTTAAAAATTATTCTTTTTTTAAAAAAATGACAACGCACGAAGAAATTAAAACCGAATTAAATAACGCAAAAGAGTATAAGGAGTGGAAGAAGGAGTGGGGAGAGAGGTTGAACAAGTTGAAGAGGGGAATAGAGAATGAAGAATACGAAGGAGAAAAGGAGGAGTTAGAAAATGAAAAGAAAAAGCTGGAGATAAATGGGAAGTGTTGTATCAAGAAGTGTTACGTGAGAGAAAGGTAATGGACAAATTGCGTAAAAAATATACAAAAAATTATTTTCCGTTCATTCCATTTCGTTTATCTATTCTTGTGCTTTTCTTTCCTGCTTCTTATCGTCAAACCCTCCCAAAAAACACATTCGCGTTATCGTAGAACAACCTGTTGCTGGTAAGTAAGTCGTAATAAATTTGGTCAATTCATGTGAACATATGTTTTCGCCGTTATTTTTTAACGTGTGCATCACTATTTCCATTTTATTCAGAACAATATATCCAGAGAATTCAGTATTTGGAATATGAGAATTTTCTTCTTAAGTTATCCAATACACAAAGTTCTGCTTCCGTGTACAGATTTGTGAGAGCACATGGAGACTTTCAACTTTGGGAAATCGAGGAGAATACCGATATAGAACCACTAATAGGGGTTGACGATGACGTATTTAGTAATCACCGTGATCCTCCCGCTCAAGGATCAAATGAAGTTAATGTAACCCAACCATTTTGTAAGAATGTTGTGAGTGAAATTAATGAAACCATAAATGAGATGCATATAAGTAATTACTTGTGTTTGGAGATGGTGGCGGTCGGGTGAGAGATAATGTTTTCCCTGAAATCATAATTGGCCGTTCCGATTTCTACAGAGAATTGACAGAAAACCCACCTGATTTATCAAAGGTTTGGGTTGGGAAGTCAAGAGTGATTTAAATGATGGTTCAAAAGTAACTGAAGGGAAAGGTCAACTAGTAAAATATTCCAGGGTATACCTTGCAGCGAATCCATCTCTAACAAACGTTTTCAATGGATGTTTAACGGATGGAAAGCTTTGGTTATTTGTGAAAATCCAACTTGTATTAGATAATACTAATAAACCAAAAGTGAAGTTTGAGGAAAGTCAGCCTTATGGATGGAATAGAAAGACAGCCTCATTATCGCCGGCATAATTGAGCGTTATCATAAAAATCTGTCTATGAGAGCTTCTGGCGAAAAAAACGAATCTCCAAATAATGATGAAACGTATATGTATAGGAATAAGTCATCAATTTCTACTGAAAGTCTCTTAGCTTCTTTCATCAAAGATGGTATCTATATCAGATTACATTCTGAAAATCATATCCATATACAGATTACATCTCACCTTGAAAATGGAAGAGAGTGTATAGGTACAAGTACGTGATTATAGAATAAAGGATGCCGTTTTGAAGGTAAATTAATTTCTGAGAATGTCTCATACAGCGTATAATATAAACTTACATATTGATCATTTTTTTATTTGAAGATTGAAATTCGCAAAGTCAGTGAAATCTCTCAAGTTTACCGTGAAATATCAGCGTTGCATGGATTAGGTGGTCTTTCTTGCATTTGGCTTTACTAACTGATTTTGTAAAACAATCCCTGAAATCATGGATTTCTGATAACGGTAATATAGAGATTATACCATTATTCAAATAATTCTAGATCTATTATCATGCTTAGAGAAGATACATGCCTGTGGTTACACAAATAGTTCATTAACATTCTAAGTCTATTCTTCAAGTTCTTGCAATAAACTCTGCACAAAATTACTATGGGAAAAGTTACTCAAAAAAAATTCAACAACAACCCAAAAGCCCAAAGAAATACTCGTAGTCGTTCTGACTCTCCAGTAGACGATAAGTCTCAAGAACCTTCCCAAAAAAAGACAGTGACTATTCTCAACCGTCCAGGTTCTCCTGATATTGAAAATACAGATAACTCCAACGTCGCTTCTGGTTCACAAAGTATTATGGAAGTAGACCCCCCTTTGACTACCGATAACGAAAGTATCCCAACACCAGTTCCCTCTAAACCCACCGCTAATATGGATGAAGATCAAGCTCACGACCCAACTGAAAATTTAGTCAGGAAAAATACTTCGCCAAACGTCTTTTCCTTCGAACGTATTCGCGACGCTTCCTTTTTCTACGTTTACTGCGCATATGAAACTTTCCTTACGGAAAAATCAAATAAGGAAAAAATAAACCATGCTTGTGAAATGTTCAACGGCGTTGACTTTCCATCTTTCATTGGTGCCTCAATAAAACAAGACCCCTTAACAAAACGCTCAAAATTGTCCGATTTGGCTTCTCCACGAGTTTAGATGCTAACAAAGCACTTGCTGCTCAATTTCCTAATATGGCAGATCTTAAATTAATGCCACTTGAACGTCCTTCCTTATTCAGGTTTAACCCCTTAGCGGCGATCAAAGTAACAGAGATCCCCATTTCCACTTCTGAAAGTGTAATTCAATCGACCTTTACCAAATTTGGAAAAATTCTACGATGTTCCATGATCACAAAGAACTTGTGGCAACAGGCGACCATCTCCTTCGAAGAAGGAACTGATATGACCATATTCGATAAGATCAAAGGTCAATTTATCCTTATAGACCTAGTTCGTGTCCACCCCTGCTCAGCTACAACAGAGGAAATTAAACTTCGTTCTAAATTTACCCTCAAACTCACAAATCTACCTAAAGATACTTCCAGACGAGAATTAGAACCCATCGCGAAGGCTGTCAACGCGATGACATAGGTCATACCTAAAGCTCATTTAAATTACCGAAATTTGCAATATGCTTTTATCCACTTCGCATCAGAGGAAGATTTATTCGCAGCAGTCAATGGTGACCAAATAGTCCTAGATGATAAATGACTCATTTGGACTCAATCTGATACAAAACTTTGCGCCCACTGCGCTGCACCAGGACATGATTTCCGTCTTGCAGAAGAAAATGTGCTGCGCCACAAGATAGACAAACCCAAAATCTGTATCAAAGATTCAAACCTGCTCAATTCAAAAACTATTCGGCTCCTCCTAAACCTGTATGACCTACTTTCGTACATGACAAAGACACAGTTTTCGATCCAAAAAACCCCCAATCATTTGCTAATCGTACTTGTCAAAATATACCACCGTTGAACAAACCTCCCATCGTTCCAGTTCATTCGAAACTGGGTTCCAATGAAAAAAATAACAACAACACGAATCAAACTACCAACAATAATAAATCATCTTTAAATGATTCAATCCATGCCAATAAATCTTGGTCTGACCAAGTTGAAGATAACTATCTCTTTCCAAAACAACAACGTGACCACCAATCTGTTTGGGAACCGTCTGATACTACCAAGATCATGCTGAAATTAGACGCTCTTACAGATACCCTTGCAAAGATTCATAATGATCTCACTTTTACAGTTCGTCGTCTTGACATTGTTGAGCGACACTTGAATATATATACCCTCACTCCTGAAAAAGTTGCCGAGTTAAACACCGCAAATAAAGGTAAAGGCAAAGCTGACATGGAAACAGAAGAAACTCAATACGAAGAGGGTGTAGATACCTCAGAATCCAAAATTGTCGAATACGAAGGAAAGATACAATGGCTTGCTCAAGAAAACGAAGAGCTTCGCCTTAATAACAAACAAAACATTGAAAAACTCAACTCTGCACTCGAAGCAGTTGCCCGCATTCAGAAATTCGTGTATGGAAAATAAAATGAATCATTATGTACACCGATCCCTCAACTTATTAAACCAGGTGCAATTTGGATTAACGATGACGGTACTGAAACATCTCACCCCGACCTCTTCTTTTAAACTTATCCTAATGATAAATAATAAGTATAATATAGATACCAAATACATCCCCACTTTCCTTAACATTGCATCTCACAACACCCGTTCACTACTTAATCCACATAAACAACAACTTTTATTTGACATTTACTCCATTAATCACTTAGATATCATTGCTTTACAAGAAACCAATTTTACGACACCCCTTCAACATTTGTCATTTAAATCCATTTGTAATAACTTATTTTCACCTTTCTTCTCCACAGACCCTAACTCTCGTCATTCAGGCTTTGGTGTTGGATTTCTTGTTAGAAAACACCTTGCTAATCACATTTTTCGTCACTCATCCTTTTTTAATCGAATTTTTCACCTTGATTTTCAATTCAAAAACAAAAACAAACTTCGAATTATTAACGTTTATTTATCATGTTCAGATAAACCCCTTCATGTAAAAACAATTCGTCAAACGCGTATCCTTATCGATGAAGCTATTAAAAATAATTTTTATATTATTATTTTAGGGGACTTCAATACAGACCTGTCAAGATCCCACAACCCTTCACACTCAATTCGTTTTATGGATCATATTACGAATAATAATTTTATTAATACTTACGATTTTATTAAATCATCAAAAAAGGTCAATGACCTTCACACATATGTCAGCGGTTCTTCACAAACTACTATTGATCACATTTTCATCGCTCCCTCTCTAATCCCTGATTTTATAGACCATCAAGTTATTTCAGTTGATTCAACGCTTTCTGACCATTATATCGTATCTGCCTCTTTAACTTTAAACTCGATCAATCCAAGTTTCAACAATACATCAATGGTTAAAAAACTTGTTTTTATGTACAATGATATGACAGACGA